>MU714349.1:22186-51144 GCA_026770625.1 Nicotiana glauca
TTTGAAATTGCAAAAAAAAAAAATTTAAGGTAAAAAAAAATTATTATTTTTTTGCGCGGGGAAAGGGGGCTGGAGGGGTAATAGGGTGGGTGGTAACGGAAAAATTAAAATTTGAAAAAAAAAAAAACTTTTTTTGGAAAGGGGGTGGGATGGGTTGGTGAGGGTGGGGAAGGTTGAGAATGAGCTTTGGAAAATATTTTTCCTTCTTTTGATATGGAAAACATTTTCCTCCAATTGGAGGACAATGAATTGATAAGGAAAATATTTTCCAAAACATTTAAGCCAACCAAACATGGGAAAATTAAAAAATATTTTTCGAAAAATATTTTCCTTCATACCAAACACACTCTATGTGTTTACTTTAGGACTACTAGGCGATACCTCGGGAGATGCCCTGTTGCATATTTACTTTTGGGACTACGAGGTGGTGTTGATACCCAATTTTTCCCTATAATATTTTCAAATTGCATATATACCTTCAAAACAATACATTAGCATCAACTAATATTTTCCATAATTTCTGCATTTTTTTAAAGGATTTTTATTAATTCATCCCAATATTTTAATTATATAAATAATACTAATTGCATCACTGTGATGACCCAGTCAGTCGTCTTAAGAATTTAAGCCCCGATCCCCTATTAACTGCTTTCCCCAAGTCTATTTATGCTAAATTGAATTGCCGGGATGTTCGGTTTTGAATTTCAGAGAGTTTCGGAACACTTAGTCCCTAAATGAGAGCTTAAGTGTTGGAAAGTTTCATGTAGTCGGAACAGTATGAAGACGGGCTAGGAATGGAAATCCAATGGTTCCATTACCTCCATTAGGTGATTTAGGCTTGAAATGCCGAAGTTTGAATTTTTGAAGTTTCCGGTCCGATAGTGAGATTTTGATCCGAGGGTCGGAATGGAATTCTGGAAGTTGCAGTAACCCCGTCATGTCTTTTGGGTTGAGTGTGTAAACTTTCAGGTCGTTCGGATGTGGTTTGGTTAGGTTTTTGATCGAAAGCGTGTTTTGAGAGAATTTGAAGTTCTTAGGCTTAAATCATTGATTAATTCGAGTTTACGACGTTGTTTTAGGTGGTTTAAGGATTGGTACAAGTTTGGGATATGTCTGTAGGTTTGGTTGAGGTCCCGGGGCCTCGGGTGTGTTTTGGATGCTCAACGGAGCATTTTGGAGTTGTGAAAAACTGCAGAAAATCCTTCAGCAGTTGCAGAACAATTTTCTTCTTCGCGTTCGCATCGCATCTCTTGCATTCGCGAAGCTCTGACCTTCCCCCCTTCGCGTTCGCATGAAGCCTTCCGCGTTCGCGAAGATTCATCTTTTTCCTCCTTCGCGTTCGCAGCTAATTCATCGTGTTTGCGTAGTTCTATGTGGCTCTGAGGGTTGAGCCTATTTTATTCATCGCGTTCGCACTACCAGTGTCGCGTTCATGTAGCCTTGTCAGCCCAGGCCTTCATATTTACGTACTGCTCATCGCGTTCGCGAAGGGCAATTTGACAGCCTTCAATTTTTCCTTCTTCGCGAACAATTTGAGGGAGATTTCGAGGGTTTTTCAGAGGCATTGATTGGGTAATGATTCTAAACACATTTTTTCTCATAACCCACTAATCTAATCACGAATACTGCTTTTAATTTCGTATTTTAGATGAAAAATTGATAAACCTTCATAGATCGAATTTTTGAGTTTTGAGTGGGTGTTTGAACTCCTATTTGAGATATTTATATATGAGTGTACTCGTGAGAGTACGAGGGTTCTGAAAATATTAATTTCATCCGATTTCGAGACGTTGGATTGAGGGGCATTTTAGTCATTTTACCTAATTTCACGTCTTAGCTTTGAATTAAATAGTATAATCGGTTGTTTGAGATGTTATTTACGATATGTAATTGTATTGAATAGATTTGGGCCATTTGGATTCGGATACGCGTGGCAAAAGTGTGATTTCGAGTTGATTTTGGACCTTGTTCGATGTAAGTGGCTTGTCTAACCTTGTGGGGGGGGGGNCCCCTTAGAATATGATATTTGGTAATTGAATGCCTTGTACATAAGGTGACGAGCACGTACTTGAGATAATTGTTGAAAAACCGGTTCTACTTAAATATTTAGATTGAGTTTCTTTCTTACCTGCTTTATTCTATTTGCAATTATAGCCTTTGTTAGTTTAGAAAAGCATGCTTAGTTGATCTAAATTGCCTATTTGCTTAAGTTGCTTTGTTTGTACTACGTGAAGCATGTTAGACTAGAACTACCTGTTGCTTTGTATTTTTGAACTTTATTTCTGAATATCTTCTTGTTGTGACTGCGTATTTGCATTGAGACTACGGATGTGGGATTCTGGTAGCTCCCCCTTGTTTATTTACTTTGGGACTATTGGTTAGATTCCCGGTAGATCCCCCTATATATTTACTTTGGGACTACGGGTTAGATTCCCGATAGATCCCCATGCACATTGATAGTTGGAATACGGTACGATATCCCGGGAGATCCTTCGGATATACTCATATGATAGATTACGGGACGGTATCCCGGGAGCTCCTTGGACGGTTGATTAAATGGACTACAGAATGGTATCCTGGGAGATCCTCGTTGTTGGTATTGATATTGAGCTATTTTACACCGGGTTTCCTTATTCTCTGTGTGTTATTTGTTGCCTTGTATAACCTGTCTTACTACATAGTTGTACTCATTATTTCTGTTTATTTCATACTGTTGCAAGACTTATTATTATGTTTATTCTCAGTAGGGCCCTGACATTCCTCGTCACTACCCGAATGAGGTTAGGCTTGGCACATACTGAGTACCGCTGTGGTGTACTCATGCCCCTTCTGCGCATGTTTTTCATGTGCAGATCCAGGTACCTCTACCTATGCGTATTATCCTCGAGGCGGACAGATCTAGCAGAGACTTCGAGGTACATATGCCGTGTTCGCAGACCAGGAGTCTCTATCTTATTCTAGCTTTAGCAGTTAACTTTCTTTTCGTACTGTTATTTTAGACATTCTAGAGTTAGAGCAGTGTATTACATTACGTTAGCTTGTGTTCCCGTGAGTTTCCAGGTTTTGGGATGATATTGTAGACTTCCGCATTATTGAGTTGTATATGCCGAGCGACATTTATATACATTTTTCCTTCTAGTTTGTTTAGTTTTTATTATTTGTTTCCGCAAGTTATGTTGTTTCCGAATTGTTACGCTTACCTAGTTTTAGGGACTAGGTGCCGTCACGACATGTTCACGGAAGGCGAACTGGTGTCGTGACAAGTTGGTATCAGAGCTCTAGGTTCATAGGAGTCACAGAACACAGGCCAGTTTATAAGAGTATCGCTGATCAGTACGGAGACATTTGTACTTATCTACGACAGACTATGTAACTGTTAGGAAAATTTTCACTTTATTTGATTTCCTTGTCGTGCGATATTTTGATATCATAATTCCAAACTTCTGTCTTCTATTCTCTCACAGATGGTGAGGACACGCGCTACTCGAGATGATCAAGTACCCGCGTCCCCTACTGTAGTTGTCAGAGGCTTGGGCCAGGGCCGGGGTAGAGGCCGAGGATGCGCACGTGGTACAACGAGAGCACTTGTGCGAGCTGTCGTCGAGGTACCACTAGCAGATCCAACCAAGGTCCAGGCACCTGACGTGCCTACTGCCACTACTACTCCAGCCCTTCAGGAGACGTTAGCTCAGTTCATGTCTTTGTACACCACCTTAGCTCAGGCAGGGTTGCTTCCCCTTGCTGCAGCCACATCCCAGGCCGGGGGAGGAGCCCATACACCCGTCGCCCGCACCCTTGAGCAGAGAGTGAACGTGGAGCAGGTCCCAGAGATCATTCCTGTACCGTGGCAGTGCCAGTTCAGCCCGAGGGTATCTCAGCTGCTTCAGAGGACGAGCAGCGAAGACTTGAGAGGTTCAAGAAGTATGATCCTCTGGTATTCAGTGGATTAGCATCAGACGATGCCTTGGGATTTCTAGAGGAATGCCACCGTATCCTTCGTATTATGGGCATAGCAGAGTCTAGCGGGGTTTTCTTTACTGCCTTCCAGCTTTGGGGAGCCGCCCATGATTGGTGGCGTACTTATGAGATAGACAGCCCAGTCGAGGTTGCTTCAGTGACCTGGACCCAGTACTCAGATATGTTTATGAGAGAGTTTGTCCCTTAGAGCCTCAAGGACATATGGCACGCAGAGTTTGAGCATTTGCGCCAGGGTGCTATGACCGTTTCGGAGTATGCTATCCGTTATACCAGATTGGCCAGGCATGCACCGGCCTTGGTTACTATAGTTTGTGAGATAGTTTGCCGGTTCATTGAAGGGCTTATTCCACCTATCAGATCAAGCATGGCTCGAGAGTTGGAGATGGACATTCCTTATTAGCAGGTAGTGATCATTGCTAGGAGGATCGAGGGTATGCTCGCTAGGGAGCGAGAGGAGAGAGAGGCCAAGAGGTCGCAAGAGTCGGGCCACTACTCTGGTGCTCGTACCCGAGCAACAGGTCATTATGGCAGGGGTTATGTGGGTCGCCCCGTTCATTCAGTTCTTCCAGCATCCAGTAGTGCTCCAGCTCAGCCTAGACCTCAAGAGCCTTACTATGCACCTCCAGTTTCTAGCGCGCCTCCTATCCGGGGTGCTTTCAGAGGTCAGTCCAGCAGACCTAGCCCTAGTCAGTCACAGCCACCGCGTCCTCCCAGAGCTTGTTTCGAGTGTGATGATACACGCCATATGTTTAGGGACTACCCCAAACTTGGTACGGGTGCATCTTCACAGACTGCACAGTCTGCTCCTCAGAGTTCTCAGGCCATGATCACAGCTCCAGCTGCTACCCCATCTACCCAGCCGGCTAGGGGTGGAGGTCGAAAAGGTAGAGGTCGCCCTCGAGGGGGAGGCCAGGCCAGATATTATGCTATTCCTGCTCGTACCGAGGCTGTTGCCTCTGACTTTGTCATTACAGGTATGGTTTGTCACAGAGAGGCATCGTATCTATTCGATCCAGGCTATACTTACTCTTATGTGTCTTCTTATTTTGCTCCGCATTTGGGTGTACCCTGAGATTTCTTGAGTTCTCCTGTATATGTTTCTACTCCTGTAGGGGATTCTCTTGTTGTGGATCGCATTTATCGGTCATGTCTGGTTACTATTTGTGGTTTTGAGACTAGAGCGAATTTATTGTTACTCAGTATGGCTGATTTTGATATTATCTTGGGCATGGACTGGTTGTCGCCCCATTATGCTATTCTTGATTGTCATACCAAGACCGTGACGCTGGCTATGCTAGGTATTCCGCGTGTTGAGTGGAGTGGTACTTTAGATCACACTCCCAATAGAGTTATCTCTTTCCTTAAAGCTCAGCATATGGTTGAGAAGGGGTGTGCTGCGTATTAGCTTATGTGAGAGATGTCAGTGCTGATACCCCTTCTGTCGATTCAGCCCCAGTGGTATGGGATTATTCTGATGTGTTTCCAGCTGATCTTCCGGGCATGCCACCCGATAGAGACATTGATTTTGGCATTGATTTGTTGCCGGACACTCAGCCCATTGTTATTCCTCCGTATCGTATTGCTCATCCTGAGTTGAAGGATCAGTTGCAGGAATTGCTTGATAAGGGTTTTATTCGACCTAGCGTCTCTCCTTGGGGGTGCTCCTGTCTTGTTTATGAAGAAAAATGATGGTTCTATGTGCATGTGTATCGATTATCGCCAGTTGAACAAGGTTACAGTGAAGAACCGCTATCCTTTGCCTCGTATTGATGATATGTTTGACCAACTTCAGGGTGCATAGGTGTTTTCTAAGATTTACTTGCGCTCAGGTTACCATTAATTAAAGATTCGGGAGCCAGATATCCCGAAGAATGCCTTCAGGACTCGGTATGGTCATTACGAGTTCCTTGTTATATCATTTGGGCTGACCAATGCCCCATCAATTTTTATGCATCTGATGCACAGTATGTTCAGGCCATATCTCGACTCGTTTGTTATTATTTTTATTGATGATATTCTGGTGTATTCTCGAAGTTGGGAAGATCATGAGCAGCACTTAAGGACCATGTTTTAGACCCTGAGAGAGAAGAAGTTATATACAAAGTTCTTAAAATATAAGTTTTGGTTGAGTTTTTTGGCATTCATAGGCCATGTGGTATCGAGTGTGGGCGTTTGGGTGGATCTGAAGAAGGTAAAGGCCGTGCAGAGTTGGCCCAGGTCGTCCTCAGCTATAGAGATTTATAGTTTCCTTGGGTTGGCGGGCTACTACCGTCATTTTGTGGAGGGATTTTCATCAATTGCGGTCCTTATGACTATATTGACCGAAAAGGGTGCCCCATTTCAGTGGACAGAGGATTGTGAGGCGAGCTTTCAGAAGCTCAAGATAGCTTTGACTACTACCCCAATTTTGATATTGCCTACTGGTTCGCGATCCTATACAGTTTATTATGATACCTCGCGGGTTGGCCTCGAAACGGTATTGACGCAGGACGGTAGGGTGATTGCCTACGTGTCCAAATAGTTGAAGATACATGAGAAGAATTACCCAGTCCACGACCTTGAGTTAACTGCTATTGTTCGTGCGTTGATGATATGGCATCATTATTTGTACGGTGTGCCTTGTGAGATCTATACTAACCACCGGAGTTTTCAACACTTAATCAAGTAAAAGGATCTAAATTTTCTCCAGAGGAGGTGGTTAGAGTTGTTAAAGGACTATGATATTACTATTCTGTATCACCCGGGCAAGGCCAATATAGTGGCGGATGCCTTGAGTCGCCGAGCGGAGAGTTTGGGGAGTTTGGCATATTTACCAGCTTTATAGAGGCCTATGGCGATGGATGTTCATGCCTTAGCTAGTCAGTTTGTGAGATTGGATCTTTTTGAGCCCAGTCGGGTCCTAGCTTGCGTGGTTTCTCAGTCTTCCCTATTCGATCGTATCAGGGAGCGGCAGTATGATGACCCTCATTTACTTGTCCTTAAGGACAAGGTTCAGCATGGTGATACCAGATATATGACCATTGGAGATGACTGGGTATTGATGATGAAGGGTCAGATTTGTGTGCCTAATGTTGATGGGCTTCGAGAGTTGATTTTAACAGAGGCCCATAGTTCGCGGTATTCTATCCATTCGGGTGCCTCGAAGATTTATCAGGACTTGAGGCAGCACTATTGGTGGATGCGAATGAAGAAAGATATAGTTGGATATGTATCTATATGCCTCAACTGCCAGCAGGTGAAGTATGAGCACCAGAGACCGGGTAGGTTGCTTCAGCAGATAGAGATTCCAGAGTGGAAGTGGGAGCAGATCAGCATGGACTTTGTAGTTGGACTCCCATGGACCTTGAAGAAGTTTGATTCCATTTGGGTGATTGTAGATTGGCTGACCAAGTCCGCTTATTTTATTCCTATGTGTACTACTTATTCATCAGAGCGGTTGGCGGAGATTTATATCCGGGAGATCGTCTGCATGGTATTCCAGTTTCTATTATTTCAGATAGAGGTACCCAGTTTACATCACGATTCTGGAGGGTCGTTCAGCAGGAGTTGGGTACTCAAGTGGAGTTAAGCACAACATTTCACCCCCAAACGGACGGACAGTCCGAGCACACTATTTAGATTCTTAAGGATATGCTCTATGCGTGTGTGATTGAGTTTGGAAGGTCTTGGAATCCGTTCTTTCCATTGGCGGAGTTTGCTTACAACAATAGTTATCAGTCCAGCATTCAGATGGCACCGTATGAGGCTTTATATGGTTAAAAGTGTAGATCTCCGGTGGGTTGGTTTGAGCCGGGTGAGGCCAGGTTATTGGGCACAGAGTTGGTTCAGGACACATTGGAGAAGGTTAAGGTAATTCAGAATAGACTCTGTACAGCCCAGTCCAGACAGAAGAGCTACACGGACAGGAAGGTTCGTGATATTTCGTATATGGTCGGAGAGCGAGTTCTGTTCCGAGTTTTGCCTATGAAGGGCGTTATGGGATTTGGGAAGAAAGGGAAGTTGAGTCCGAGATTTTTTGGCCCTTTTGAGGTATTGAGGAATGTTGGGGAGGTTTTTTATAAGATTGCCTTACCTCCCAGCTTGGCAGGAGTTCATCCGGTATTTCATGTTTCGATGCTCCGGAGATATCACGGTGACTCGTCGCACGTGTTGGATTTTAGTTCACTCCAGTTCGACAAGGATCTATCCTGTGTTGAGGAGCCAGTGGCTATATTAGATAGGCAGATCAGAAATTTGAGGTCAAAGAACATTGCTTTAGTAAAGGTTCAATGGCAGGGTCAGCCGGCCGACGAGGCGACTTGGGAGACCGAGCAGGATATGCACAGCAGCTACCCTCATCTTTTCACTACTTCAGGTATGTCTATATGCTCGTTCGAGGACGAACAAACGTTTAAGTGTAAGAGGATATGATGATCCGGCCGGTCGTCTTAAGAATTTACGCCCTGATCCCCTATTAACTGCTTTCCCCAAGTCTATTTCTGCTAAATTGAATTGCCGGGATGTTCGGTTTTGAGTTTCAGAGAGTTTTGGGACATTTAGTCCCTAAATGAGAGCTTAAGTGTTGGAAAGTTGCCTGTAGTTGGAACCGTGTGAAGATGGCCTCGAAATGGAAATCTGATGATTTCGTTAGCTCCGTTAGGTGATTTTGGGGTTGGGAGCATGTTTAGAATGTGTTTTGGAGGTCCGTAGCTGATTTAGGCTTGAAATGCCGTGAGATTTTGATCCAAGGGTTGTAATGGAATTTCAGAAGTTGCAGTAGCTCCATCTTGTCTTTTGGGATGTGTGTGTAAAATTTCAGGTCATTCGGACGTGGTTTGGTTAGGTTTTTGATCGAAAGCGTGTTTTGATAGAATTTGAAGTTCTTAGGCTTAAATCATTGATTAATTCGAGTTTCCAACGTTGTTTTAGATGGTTTATGGATTGGTACAAGTTTGAATGATGTTATAGGATATGTCTGTAGGTTTGGTTGAGGTCCCGGGGGCCTCGGGTGTGTTTCGGATGCTCAACGGAGCATTTTGGAGTTGTGAAAAATTGCAGAAAATCCTTCAGTAGTTGCAGACCAATTTTCTTCTTCGCGTTCGTGTTGCATCTCTCGCGTTCGCGAAGCTCTAACCTTCCCCCCTTCACGTTCGCATGAAGCCTTCCGCGTTCGCGAAGCTTAATCTTTTTCCTCTTTCGCGTTCGCAACTAATTCATCGCGTTCGCGTAGTTCTATGTGGCTCTGAGGGTTGAGCCTATTTTATTCATCGCGTTTGCACTACCAGTGTCGCGTTCGCGTAGCCTTGTCATCCCAGGCCTTCGCGTTCGCGAAGGGCAATTTGACAGCGTTCAATTTTTCCTTCTTCGCGAACGTGTGACATCTTTCGCGTTCGCGATTCATTAAATAACTGGGCAGATATAAACATTTCAAAGTGAGGGTTTAGCCATTTTTACCAAAACTCAAGCTAGAGAGCTCGGATTTGAGGGAGATTTCGAGGGTTTTTCATAGGCATTGATTGGGTAACGATTCTAAACACCTTTTTTCTCATAACCCACTAATCTAATCACGAATTATCCTTTTAATTTCGGATTTTAGATGAAAAATTAATAAAACTTCATAGACCGAATTTTTGAGTTTCGAGTGGGTGTTTAACTCCAATTTGATAGATTTGTATATGGGTGGACTCGTGAGAGTACGAGGGTTCTGAAAATGTTAATTTTATCTGATTCTGAAATGTTAGCTTGAGGGGCATCTTGGTCATTTTACCTAATTTCGCGTCTTAGCTTTGAATTAAATAGTAGAATCAGTTGTTTGAGATATTATTTAAGATATGTAATTGTATTGAATAGATTTGGGGCATTTGGAGTCGGATACTCGTGCCAAAAGTGTGATTTTGAGTTGATTTTGGAGCCGATTCGAGGTAAGTGGCTTGTCTAACCTTGTGTGGTGGACCTTCCCCTTAGGACATGATATTTGGTAATTGAATGCCTTGCACCTGAGGTGATGAGTGCGCACTTGAGATGATTCTTGAAAATCCGATTCTACTTAAATATTTAGACTGGGTTTCTTTCTTACCTTCTTTATTCTATTTGCAATTATAGCCTGTTTTAGTTTAGAAAAACAAGCTTAGTTGATCTAAATTGCCTATTTGCTTAAGTTGCTTTGTTTGTACTACATGAAACATGTTAGGCTAGAACTACCTGTAGCCTTGTATTTTTGAACTTCATTTCTGAATATCTTCTTGTTGTGACTGCGTATTTACATTGGGACTATGGATGTGGGATTTCGGTGGCTCCCCCCTTGTTTGTTTACTTTGGGACTACGGGTTAGATTCCCGGTAGATCCCCCTGCACATTTACTTTAGGGCTACAGGTTAGATTCCCGGTAGACCCCCATGTACATTGATAGTTGGACTACGGCACGGTGTCCCAGGAGATCCTTGGGATATACTCATATGATGGGCTACGAGACGGTATCCGGGAGCTCCTTGGACAGTTGATGAAATGGACTACAGGAGGTATCGTGGGAGATCCTCGTTGTTGGTACTGATATTGAGTTGTTTTACTCCAGGTTACCTTTTTCTCTGTATGTTATTTGTTGCCTTGTATAACCTGTCTTACTTCATAGCTGTACTCATTATTTCTGTTTATTTTATACTATTGCAAGACTTATTATTATGTTTATTCTCAGTAGGGCCCTGACCTTCCTCGTCACTACCCGACTGAGGTTAGGCTTGGCACTTACTGAGTACCGCTGTGGTGTACTCATGCCCCTTCTGCGCATGTTTTTCATGTGCAGATCCAGGTACCTCTACCCAGGCGTATTATCCTCGAGGCAGAGAGATCTAGCAGAGACTTCGAGGTACTTCTGCCGCATCTGCAGACCAGGAGTCTCTATCTTATTCTAGCTTTAGCAGTTAGCTTTCTGTTTGTACTGTTGTTTTAGATATTCTGGAGTTAGAGCAGTGTATTACCTTCCGTTAGCTTGTGTTCCCGTGAGTTTTTGGGTTTTGGGATGATATTGTAGACTTCCGCGTTATTGAGTTGTGTATGCCGAGCGACATTTATATACAGTTTTCCTTCTAGTTTGTTCAGTTTTTATTATTTGTTTCCGCAACTTATGTTGTTTCCGCATTGTTAGGCTTACCTAGTTTTATGGACTAGGTGCCGTCACGACCTGTTCACGGAAGGCGAACTGGGGCCGTGACAATCATAAATGTTTTATAACATTTTTAAGACTAAATTTTACTATTTATATTTATACTAATCCCAATTATTTCATAAATAGCCGCATTTATATTTTTTTATAATAACTTTATAATAATAGCTCATGCATGCATTATTACATTATTTTACCTGAAAATAGCTTTTTATATATTTTTATAATATTGAGTAATTATTTTAAATCAATTTATGCATGTAAATCTTTTTTATAATCTGCTAATTATTTTTACAAAATATTTTTACTAATTAATTGAGTATTTAACAAATAGACTTTTAATTCTTTATTAATTAAAATACACCAGCCCAAAGCCCCAAGCTTAACTCTGCACCTATCCGACCCAAAGACATTTCCTAATCGTGGCCGTTGATCTCTATGATCAACGGTCCACATTATTTCTTACCATTTTTAATCCTAAGCCTAACCCCCCATTTCCCCTCTCTTCTGCCATCATCACTTTCCCTAACCTCTTCATTCTCTCTCAAACACCCTCGAAAACCTAGTCGCCGTCACTTGTAAAACTCCCTGTCCATGGGGTTTCTGTGTATTTTTCGGCCCTTGCCGGCCTGTTACATCTTCTGGTTGTTCAACTTTATTGATTTATGAGAGAATCTCTAAGAGATTCAACTAGGTTTTGTCGAAATCTGTCTCACATGCCTGTCTTTGGCCATTCTCGTTTGTGAGTACTGTGTCTTGCCTATTTTTGGTTTGAATCTATGGTTTTGGACCGAGTTTCTTTCATCTATGCTATTTTCGAAAACCCTAGTCTTATAACTACTTGGGTATGTCCAGATCTTTGTAGATCTGGAAGGTTTTAAGTGCTATTTGATATTTTTTCTCAAAAATCTTATACTTTTGTTATTACTATTCTGATTTCAGTGCTTGGTTTTTCGTCCCAATTTTCTTCAAAAGTTTTTCTTTTTCAAACTTTCAAGTGTTTAATCTGATTATGCTTTACTCGTTTGGTTAATTTTGTGTATGTTCTTTAAACCCTAGGTCTTGTTCTATTATTGCGCTGATTTATTCAATTTTCTTTCTGTTATTTATTTATTCTTGTCAACCCAATATACTGAATGATTTTATTAGGGATTCGAATCATATTTTCCTATTAAAATTAGTATTTTCTGTGATTTTACCTATTTCCTTATTTATGACCTTGATTAGTTATACTTGCCTTAATTAAACTATTAGTAAGGTTTGGGGATCTGATTGACTCGTATATGGTATGAGATTGATTTCTTACCTTATTTGAGCCCTAGTTCTGTATCTTTAATTGACCCTTCCCAATTTAAGGGGTCTCTTCCGGATTTCTCTATAGGAATTGATTCCCTAATTGGCTGATTGATATTATTTGATTACCCTTGTTTTACGAAACTATGATTTCCTTCTTACCTTATTTATTTTACCTCACTAAGTGCTATATATACTCTCATTTACTGAATTTTCAAGACAAGAACATAGTTCAAAAAACACACAAAAAAAAAAAACTTTGCTCTCAAAACCTCTCTGCTACTTGCGTTCATTGCACTACCTAGCCGACTGAAAGCCAAGGCTAGACCACTGAGTTCTACATATATTTCATCTACCGTTTACCATCTTTAACTGGTATGCCCCTATTCCTAATGTCGTTCATTATACTATGAAGCTTTAACCTATGTGCTGTCTCATCTGCTGCTTTACTTCTGTTGAATCCATGTGTCTTCCATATTTCAATTAGCATGTCTACTTTTGTGTTTAATTCTGTATCCTTCCTGTTTATTGCTTTAATCAACATGTCTAGTTCTGTGTTTAAGCTTCAATCCTTTCCTGTTTATTGCCTTAAACCAGCATGCTTACTTAGGCATTTAGACTCTTATCTTTGCTGTCCATTGGCCTCAATTAAATGACCAATTATGTGTAATTAAATCCCTACCCTTTCTATGAACTAGCATAACTACTCCTGCATTTAAGTTCTATGTCATTCCTGTCTACTGTTTTAAGTTAGTGTGAGTCCTTCTAATCTATCCAGTGCTATGTAATATGGCTCTTTAAACTTATGTGCTTACTGTCTATTGTTTCTAATTAGCATCACTAGGTCCTATTGAGTGCTATGGAATTTGGCTATCATAATATGTCAATTTGCTTGGTGTTAATCAACATGCTTTTGTTTTTGATTAAATTCATGTGTCCTAGGTTAAGGATTTCTATGTTCCTAACCCCTGCTACCCCTTATCTGTCTAGTTGTTCTAGGGTGCTATATGCTCACCTAGTGTTAATTAATGAACTAGGCTAAATCTGGACAATATGAATCTTTGCTTTGTGACTTTGTTTCTATTTGTCTATTGAAATCTTTGTTTTCAGAATTCTTCTAAACTGTTTTCACTTCTGAACTGTTTTCACTTCTGAGCTGTTTTCACTTTTGAAATGTTTTCACTTCTGAGTTTTTTTGACTTCTGAACTGTTTTACTTCTGAAATATTTTCTTAAAACTATTTCTACTCTGTTAAGCACTATCTTCCACTCCTACTTTTAGAGTATCTAGGATCTTTCCCCTCCAGTGTGAGAATTGCCTAGGAGTCTATGAGACTCCTCCGAACTCTAACACACTAGGGCTGGCCTTTCCATACTGCACAAAAACTGTTTCTCTTTAAAATGAGTCTTGGTGTGAGCATTGTCCGGTGTCCCTGAGGCCTTTGGGAACTTTGACGCACCAGGATACTCTCTTGGATACTATGAGATGTCGGGGCACTTCATACTTGGTTGAAGGCCTGGTTTTCTAGATTTACTTTTGGACCTATCCAGGCTCCCTATAGTTTAGCAGTCTCATTTATGTAATTCATTCATTTTTGGTCTGTAATAATAATTCTCGTAAAACAAATATTGGGGATATTAGTAAAATGGAAGGGTATATATATGTGGGTATATATATGTGGGTGTATATATGTGTACATATATATATATTTATATTTTATGGGAAAATCGGGTAGAAATCATGTTCTTAGGACTATAATGATTATCTACCTGCATTAGAAACCATGCCTATAGGTTGTTGTGTGCATTAGAAAATATGCTTATAGGTTCATCATATTATTTTCTCTAAATTTCTATTTATGCATGTTCACATCCGCGCTAGAAATCCTGTCTCTAGGTTGTTGTTAATTCAGCCTTAACAATCATGTTCATAAATTCTTCTATGTGCATTAGAAACCATATTCTAGGACTTTTATTGCACTCACCTAGATATCATACCTGCGGTCAAATCGTATAAAAATCAATTTCTTCAGTAGCAATCATGCCTATAAGAAATAAGTATAAAAGCAGTCCCAACACCTAGATATAAGGCTTATATATAAAACTATTTCTGTAACATTTTTGATTATTTTTCAGCACCTAGACAGTATGCCTCTAGGACCTAATGAACCAAACTGCCTGCTTAAAATTGTTTACTGGTTTATTGCGATTCTATTAGTGATTAGATATCATTTTAATAGGACATCTCTGATCCACGCCTAGGCAAGCCTGTAGGATAACTAAAATCTTGAAATTATAAAACTATACGTTGTTTAACTGTTTGTGAACTGCCCAGATTCAGCAAGTCCTAAAATCAGTAGGCAAACTGATTAGGTATCTTTTGCCTCGCTTTAATTAAAAAAACACTGGATATGTTCTGCTTTATGCTCACCTAGATATCTTGCTATAGGACTTTTAAAGTATCTGAAATACTGTTGTTTGAGACGTGCAATTGCCTGCTTATTTGTGGAGGTAAATGTGAGCCTTTAGCTGTTCCTTTACCTGATAGTCCAATTTGTTTTGCTTGTCGCTTAGATTTTCTCGTTTTAAGAACTATAGGAGAGTCTAGATCCACCTTAACTAGAAGTCCTAAACACCACCAGGACCATAAGTAAGGGACGGGTAATGCACGCATAGAGTACGTTTAATTAGAATCACTTATATAACCATTAAGGGAAGGGTAATCGGGTAGTAAAGGATATGATGATCTGGCGCTAATGGTATGTGTAGCACCCCAACTTGGGGACTATTACCAAGTATTGCACATAAGTGATCCTATAGGATAAAAAACCTAGGACCCCTTTTATCCCTTATTTTAAACGTAAATTGTTTTGTTTGCTTATAAGAGTAATTCACCTAATTCGAGTTTGGCCGGGACCCACCGTTGTGGACCTCGAGGGGTGCCTAACACCTTTCCCTCAAAGTTATTTTGAGCCCTTACCCAATCTTTGGTAATGCAAACCGGTTTATGAGTTATTTGCTTTAGGTGCCCTTACGCACCTTAAATCCGTTAGATGGCAACTCTTCAATACCCAATTCACAAAAGTAAATGAGTTGTGCCAAAGGAATGTCGAAACCTGGACTCCGCGAGGAAAAAGGGGGCGCGATAGAATGGCGACTCTGCTAGGGATATTTTAGTCTCTTACCAGAACGAACTTGTTTTTGTAAATTAGTCTTAAGCATTCTTTATTCTATTAATGCATGTGCACCCTTTCCCTTTCCCCCTTATTTGGATTTAATTGCCTATTTCTCAAGCATTCATGATTTCCTTTACTGCTGAAACTGACTTGTCTCCTTGTTTTCTTTCTTAACGTATTTCAATTATTTAAATATCGCATTTATCATTTTTTTTAACGTGCAAATACATGACAACATGCTATTTATTATTGGATAAATCATGCTCAACATCATATTCCACTCGTGCGTAATCAATCATATAGCAACGCTTGATGAGTGTTTGTGCTCTTCCTATATATCACCCTTTAAATTCGAAAAGCCATATTTGCAGTAAAATTAGTCGATCAGTGGTGCAGTCGATGGTTCCGTGCCTTTCCCCCTTAAGTTATCAACTTAAGTGTACCAGTCTAGATCTCTATAGAAACCTTACTCTGATTAATTGTACATGAATCATGGTCAAACCTAGCTGGGTTAATATGTTGTCCACATAATAACTCTTTAGACAAGCCTCGTCCAAAAGTCCATCGGGTTTTCCATAATCCCAACGAACGCAACCACGATTGTGTGCATTAATTTGGAGAAATAAGTGCCAATATGCTAATCGTTGTTGTATAAATAGTTGGATCTAGAGGGGGAAAGGGCCTAACCATATTTGTTCTGCAGAAAATTAGGCATGAAGTCCCCTGGTTCGGCATGGTCCGTAACATACTATCAATGTTGCTAGATTGGTAGGAGGATTTTCCGTCAAGTGATAAGAATCATGTGAAAATGGTCTTGAGAAATTTGTCTTCTTCATTGAACCTTCAGCCAAACATCACGTTAATCGAAGTTGCTACAATGTTCTGGGACAAAGAAAGAGTCGTGTTCCGCTTTAGAGACATAGAACTGACCCCTATCTTAGAAGAAATAGGAGGATTTGCTGGGCTACCTTGGGATAGTCCTGGTTTATTAGCACCGGAAAATCACACTACTAGGGTTTTTCTGAAGATGATGGGATTTAAAGAAGAATGATGACTTGGAATGCCTGAAAAATGCCTATATACCCTTCGACTTCCTCTATGAACGATAAGTTCACAGCAGGTCTTACCATATTTTGGATGATGAATTCTCCATCACCTCCGTGGGTTGGATTCACCGCAGGGTTTTTATGTTCATCGTCTATTTCTTGGGAATGTTAGTATTCCCAATCCAAGGGAATAGAATCCACACCAGACTAGCCATGGTAACCAAAACCGTGATGGAAGGGATCGAAGGGAAGACATATACCATTGTCCCTATGATCATTGTAGATATGTACCGGGCCTTGGAGCGTTGTCAGAAGGGGTACAAATACTTCGAGGGTTGCAATTTGCTGTTACAGGTTTGGTTGTTAGAGCATCTCAAAAAAGGTCAATGCCGTCAAGAGTTTCCACGAAGGCCGTTGAATGATCATATAGCCTTCCGTCATCCCAAGAAAATGACCTATATCTCAGACATGTTTTCTCAACCATAGGATGTTGTAGGATAGGTGCAGTTTTTCAACAATTTGATCAAGGACCAGGTTCAATAGATGTTTGAGTAGTTCCCTATCGACTAGTTCATCATCAGATTCAGGGATGTTCCACACTTGGTACTGATTGGGTTAAAGGGCATATACCCTTATGCTCTACCCAGGGTTATGAGACAGGCAGGCAGGAAGTAGGTCATACCGCGAGTTGCTAAGATGAGACATTTTATAGCTGATTTTTAGGGTGTTGCCATTCCATACATAAGTGAAGCACAACACATGTGGAACTTGAAGATTATCATAGAAAAGGATACCATCGATCCAGATCGATATCATGCTGGTCATGCGTACTTCTACCCCTCATGGTTGGATGATAACATATCAGGAATATCGAGCCAAGGGTTGGTCTAGGAAACAGGGTCATAGACAAAGTTGCCGAAGCACATGTGAAGTATAACAAGTTGCGCAAAGGAATTCGTGAGTCTGAAGCCGAGCATGTGGAGCAACATAAGGCCGATAGAGAAATGATCAATGAGTGGAAAGAGAGGGTTGTTAAATCCAGCGAAAGGCTGGAATATCTTGAGTACAGTCTGATCGAATTAGAAGGGAAAATGAGGAAGAGAGTCACCGATTGCTAGAACGCTGAGGGAAACAAAGGAGGACATTTGGCAAGGGCATTCTTACTGCTGAACCTGCGCGAACTGGAGGATCTAATCAACAAGAGCATCCAGCCTGGAGAAGGTCCTTCTGGGACCAAGTATATTAGGTTTACTTGCTTTTTAAATGTAATAAGGCCAAGTGCCATTAGTGACTTGTCTTATTTAGTGTCCTTTTAGGGTCGTCTATTTTCATATTAATGAAATGAGGCAATTATTGGCACTAAAATTCTCCAAATAGTCGCTAGGCCTACCTCGGGCACAACGAGGCTCCCAAATTAGGACACGAATTTACATTCCCGCAATATGTTTTTAAATACCACAAACATTTCAGAATCCTTACTAACTTGTTTACCTTTTGTCTTTCTTTATTTTTATTATTATTCCTATCCCCTAGGGTTGGTTTGCACATACTGACATCATCATCATCATATCACACCAGATATAGAGGCCCCCCACCTCCTCCTCGTCCAAGTAATATGAAAAGCAGAGGAAAAGCTAAGATGGTTGACTCGAGCGGTATCCAGAAAGAGAACACTGAGAACGTCGAAACTTTAGACGATCGAAGTAATCCAGCCCAGAATGACTTGGGTTTGCGATTGGAACAAAAGATACTGGACAAGGAGAACTTGAGCAGGTTCACAACTTAGCAAACCTCTCCCTCACTTTGAATGTCCCAAACGTTAACCAACAAAATGCTCAAAACCCAGCGCCTCCTCAAAATAAGCCAAACCAACTTCCATAAAATCTTCCTGTGCCCTATCAATATGCAGCTCCACCTCAAAACCCCATTCCTTACTGATACCAACTCCTCCACAACACGATCATCAACCAACCCAGTACCCACAAACCATTACCTATCACACTCCTCAAAACACACCACAACCCATTCCCGATCCTCAAAACTCAACCAACGACCACCACTACACCCAAATCCCTAGCACTCACCAAAACAACCCCATATACGTGGAAATTGTACCTTACTCCGCTCAACCAATCTCCTATAAACCAGAATCTACTGAGAAGGACATGCTTATCAAGAACATGGCCGAGGAACTCAAGAAATTGACAAGTCGAGTTCAGTGTGTTGAAGGAGGTAAAGGGATAGAAGGTCTGAATTATTAGGATCTGTGCATACAACCAAATGTGTAACTGCAGAGGGTTACAAACCTCCCAAGTTCGAAATGTTTGACGGAACAGGTGATCCCAAGGTTCATTTAAGAAGTTACTATGACAAGCTCGTGGGGGTCGAAAAGATGAAAGGATCCGAATGAAGCTCTTCATGAGAAGTCTTACCGAAGATGCCTTGTCTTGGTATATAAGCTAGAACCCTAAGAAGTGGGCTAGTTGGGTGAGCATGCCATCAGAATTTATGGATTGGTCTAGGTTTAATACAGAAAATGCACCAGATGTCTTCTATATCCAGAACTTAAAGAAGAAGCCAACTGAGACTTTCTGCGAGTATGCTACTTGGTGAAGATCAGAAGCACCCAAGGTTAGACCAGCATTAGACGAGGAACAAATGAACATGTTCTTTGTCAGGGCACAGGACCCACAGTATTATGAAAGGCTAATGGTAATTGAGAATCACAAGTTCTCCATATCATCAAACTTGGGGAAAGGATTGAAGAGGGTATCAAAAGCGGGATGGTGACAAATTTTGAGGTACTACAGGCCACGAACAAAGCATTGCAACCATGCGGCATATTAAAGAAGAAAGAAGTGGGGGCAGTAATGGTTCCCAATGCCCAAAATCTCCGCTCACATACCAAACACCTCCTCTCACATACCAACCCTCATCTCCCAGATATTATCAACCCGCCATCACCTATCACACTTATAACACCCAGCCAGCCTACTATCATTCACTGCCAACTCGTTTGAATTACCAAAAACCCCGACCTAACTTTGATCGCAAACTACCCAAATAATACATCGGTATTGCAGAACCCATCGACCAGCTGTACGAAAGATTGAAGGCTGCTAGTTATGTCACCCCAATTTTTGTTGTGGCAATGGAGAACTCATCTCAATGGGTCAACCCAAACAAAACATGTGCATATCATTCCGGTATGAAGGGGAACACCATTGACGAGTGCTGAACATTGAAAGATAAAATCTATACATTGATTGATAACAAGGTCATACAGGCACAACAAGATATGCCCAACATCCGCAATAATCCTCTCCTGGATCATCGGGGTGACAGGGTATATGTGATAGAGACGGATGAATATTGGGATCCTGAGGGGTCAATCAGGCTTATTCGGGAAGGTGATGACTTTAAATGCACAGTCACACTCACTCCTATTATGGTACAGATACTACCGTCAGTCGAAGTTGAGGTAACCGCATCGGTTCTATTTGAGGTAGAGGTAGCTCCACCTGCAGCCACACCTATTACATTTTAGATAGAAGTGGCCATACCTTTCATAGTGACAGTAGAAACCACACCTCCTTTCAACTCCAACGCCATACATTGGGATTATGTTGCCGAAGCTAGGCAAAAAGGGAAAAGAAAAGATGGAAGAATCTGATGCCGCATAAGGAATGACCAGAACGGGAAGGATCTATACACCCGAACATTTGTGAGGATCAAGCAAGGAGACTGTTACTAAACAACCTTTCATTGAAACGAGACCGGATGATTTTTGGAGGAAAGTACATGCAAGGGAATAATCCATCGTTGATCATTTAAACAAGAGCCCCACCCAGATATCCATTCTATCACTATTGCAAAATTCAGAGGCGCATAAGAGTGCCTTGATGGAGGTGTTGAATCTTATGTGACCAACAATATCACCTTCAAAGAAATGGGCAACATGGTAGGGCAAGTGCTGGAGAGTCATAAGATCACCTTCCACAAGGATGAATTACCGCATGAAGGGTTAAGTCATAACCGGGCACTACATATCACGGTACAGTTTGAAGAAAAATTCATTGCCAGGGTCCTGATAGATAGAGGTTCAAGCTCAACATTTGCCCATTTACTACTTTGGAAGGATTGGGAAAAGATTACCATGAGATACGGGCAAGAAGTATGAATGTGAAAGCCTTTGATGGGTCTCAAAGGGCCACAATTGTGGAGATTAACCTTTGCCTGTAGCTGGGGCCAACTTGGTTCGATGTTGAATTCCAAGTGCTTGACATATCAACTACATACAATCTTCTATTGGGTCGACCTTGGATACATGGTGCTGGGGCTGTGGCTTCCATACTACACCAGGCCGTGAAGTTCGAATGGAACCATCAGGAGGTGATCATTCACAGAGATGGAAGTAACCCATTTACACCAGTCAAACTATCCCGGTTATCGAGAATAGAAGAAGGCTAGGATGGGAAACTTATCACCACATTGAACATGTCAATGCAGTTGAGAAGGACAAAAGGTGGAGTAATAAAATACAAAACATACTAGCATGGTCTGGGTATGAACCCGGTAAAGGGCTTGGGAAGGATCTCCAGGGCATTACTAAACCGATACAGCTAAAACGTCATGGCACAACTTTTGGGCTCGGATATCAGTATAGATGGCAAGAATATGATGATTGGTCACCTCTATGGCATGGTCCTTATTACCCTCTCGAGAAACCAGTGTCACATCTGGGTCAAACTTTTCATCAGGCTGATACAATATGGGGCACTGCAGAGGAAGAAGCTTTAGATAGGCTGAGATACTTGTTCCTGGAAGACGAAGATATGAATTGCAGTGCGATAATTGAGGAGGATGAGGAAGAAGGCCTAACCATTCAGACTATAGAGAAGGGAGCTGCTCTTAGGAGTTAGATTGCCACACCATCTCGGGCCCGCCGACTCTCAGGGGTAGCTTGGCACTTAACCTAATTTATTTCAGTAGCCATTCTAGGCATTTCAAATGTTTTCAGTAATTTTGTTTTAGAGACGCATTTTATTTCAAAATAATTGCTCGATTCATCGATCCGTACTTGTCTTGGGGTATTTTCAAAATTTAATCAATGCATTGATATTTATTATCTTCCATATTTTCTTTCTACATCATTATTATTGCTTTTACTGATGAACTGATGACTGTGACATGTAATGAGACATGCAATATAAGGATAGAGACTCAGAAGAAGAGGATGAAATACCTGAGGAAATTGTCAGGGAGGTTGAGAACTTTGAGAATAAACCTAATTCCAACCTAGACGAGACCGAATCAATAAATTTGGGAGATTCCAAAACCGTCAAGGAAACTAGCGTAAGCATTCACTTATCACCGTCAGAGAAGGAAGAGTACATTCATTTCCTGAAGGAATATGAGGATATCTTTGTATGGTCATATGATGGCATGACCGGTCTGAGCACGTCCATAGTAGCTCACAAGTTGCCTACCAATCTAATGTGTCCGCCAGTGAAGCAAAAACTTAGAAAATTCAAACCAAACTTGAGTCTGAAAATCAATGAGGAAGTCACTAAGCAAATCAAAGCCAAAGTCCTCAGGGTAGTTGAGTACCCATCCTGGTTATCCAACATTGTACCGGTTCTGAAGAAAGACGGAAAGGTCAGGGTATGTGTCGACTATCAGGATTTAAACTGAGTAAGTCCCAAGGACAATTTTTCACTACCAAATAGACACATCCTGATCGAAAATTGCGCCAAGCATGAACTTCGATCCTTTGTAGATTGCTTCATGGGTTATCACCAGATCTGGATGGATGAAGAAGACGCAGAGAAAACAACTTCCATTGCATCGTGGGGAGTATACTGCTACAAGATGATGCCATTCGGTCTAAAGAATGTCGGGGATACTTACATGAGGGCCATGAAAACCATCTTCCATGATATGATACATAAAGAAATAAGGGTGTATGTTGACGACGTCATCATCAAATCTAAGAGCCGCCAGATCACATAAAAGACCTAAGAAAGTTCTTTGACAGGCTAAGGAGGTACAATCTAAAATTGAACCCCGCAAAATGTGCATTCGGGGTTCCCGCTGGAAAGTTTCTGGGATTCATTGTCAGCCACCGAGGAATCGAATTGGACCCATCCAAAGTTAAGGCTATCCAAGAGTTACCACCAACAAAGAGCAAAAAGGACGTGATGAGTTTCCTAGGACACCTTAACTACATAAGTCGCTTCATAGCACAGTCCATAATTATATGTGAACCCATATTCAAAATATTGAGAAAAGATGATGAAATGAGTTGGACCAAAGAATGTCAGAAGGCTTTTGACAAAATCAAGGAATACCTGTCCACACTACCAGTCCTAGTCCCGCCAAAACTTGGGAGACCTTTGCTACTCTATCTATCTGTATTATATGGAGCTTTCGGGTGAGTTTTGGGACAACATGATGAGATAGGGAGAAAGGAGCAAGCCATATATTATTTGAGTAAAAAGTTCACACCTTACAAAGCACGATATTCTTTGTTGTAACGCACTTGCTATGCTTTAACCTGGACAGCCTAGAAATTGAGGCATTGCTTCTGTGCCTACACTACATACCTCATATCCAGGATGGATCCTCTGAAGTATATCTTTCACAAGCCCATGCCAACCGAAAAGTTAGCCAAGTGGCAAATACTGTTAAGCGAGTTCGATATTGTCTATATAACTTAAAAGACGGTCAAAGGACAAGCATTAACAGACCATCTTGCTGAAAATCCTGTGGGAGGAGAATACGTATCCTCGAAAATGTATTTTCTTGATGAAGAAATATCATTCGTAGGAGAGGACATTGCGGAAGCCTACGAAGGTTGGAGAATGTTTTTCGATGGGGCCACAAATTTCAAAGGAGTGGGTATTGGAGCAGTTTTGTTATCAGAAATAGGTCATCATTACCCGGTATGTGCAAAGCATAGGTTCTAGCGCACCAACAATATGGCAGAATATGAGACTTGCATCATAGGACTCAATCTGCCTATCGATATGAATATACAAGAGCTGCTGGTAATTGGCGATTCGGGTCTTCTGGTACATCAGGTTCAAGGAGAATGGGTTATGAAGAACACCCAGATACTGCTACACTTATATCATGTTCAGGAATTGATGAAGATATTCACAAAGATAGAATTCAAACATGTGACCAGAATCCAGCACGAGTTCGCAGACACATTGTCCACCTTGTCATCGATGATACAACACCCAGACAAGAATTTCATCGATCCTCTCACGGTGAAAATCCATAACCAATCGGCTTACTATGCTCATGTTGAAGAAGAAACAGACGGAAAACCTTTGTTCCACGACATCAAGGAATATTTGTCAAAAGGAGAATATCCGGAACAGGCAAACCATACTCAGAAATGCACTCTATGGAGTTTGTCCAATCACTCGTTCCAAAGCGGAGGGACCCTGTATAGAAGAACTCCTGATCTGGGGTTGTTAAGGTGTGTTGACGCAAAGTAGGCTTCCAGATTGCTAAAGAAGATACATGCCGGAACTTGTGGACCACATATGGATGGTTTTGTCCTAGCCAAAAAATACTCAAAGCTGGATACTTTTGGATGACCATGCAAACGGATTGCATCTTATACGTACGGAAATGTCACCATTGCCAGGTACATGCAGACATGATAAAGGTACCACCAAACGAGCTCAATGCAACAAGTGCAACTCAGCCTTTTGCTGCCTGCGGAATGGATGTCATCGGTCCAATCGAGCCTACTACTTCAAACGGGCACCGATTCATTTTAGTGGCCATTGACTATTTCACAAAATGGGTAGAGGCCGTATCTTACAAAGTTGTAACCAATAAAGTTGTCGCGGACTTTGTCAAGGATCGTATTGTTTGCCGATTTGGAGTTCCCGAGTCCATTATCACTGATAATGACGCCAATCTCAACAGTGACCTGATGAAAGCCATGTGTAAAACCTTCAAAATCAAGCACAAAAACTCTACAGCATACATGTCTCAAATGAATGGAGCCGTGGAAGCTGCCAATAAAAACATTAAGAAGATACTAAGGAAGATGGTAGAAAATCATAGACAATGGCACAAGAAGTTACCCTTTGCCCTATTGAGGTACCGCACTATGGTCCGCACACCAACCGGGGCAACCCCCTATTTACTGGTTTATCATACCGAAGTTGTCATTTCAGCTGAGGTAGAAATTCCTTCTTTAAGGATCATACAGGATGCTGGACTCAGTGATGCAGAATGGATAAGGAGCCGCTATGAGCAACTGGCCCTTATAGGCAAAAAAAGAATAAACACAATAGGTCACGGTTGTCGCGTCCTCTTTTTTCTCGCGAAATCGGGTTCATGACATTTGGGAGGACAACTCATTCCCTTTCAGGAATTGGGTTTGAATTGAAGAGTCGCCACCTAATGATTAAAGTGCATTAGGACACTAAGAAGGGTTTGATTTGAGTAACCAGAGATTGGGTAAGGGCTTAAAATTATCCCAAGGTAAAGGTGTTAGGCACCCCCCAGGATCCACTAATGTGGTTCCCGGCCAGACTATTATTGTGAAATTAAGTGCGAATAACACATAGGCAAATAAAAACTTCAAGTAAGAGGGGATTTTCACATAATGGTCACAGATAAACAAAGTTAGAAAGAACCAAAAGAAAGCTGATTTTTCTTTAAGAAATAGTTTGAAATTTGAGAAGAAGCAGAGAAACAAAGAAACAAAGGGGGGGGGGATCCTAGATTTATAAATAATATGGATCACCCCACACAACATCTTGTAATCACTCCTCAGTGAGGGGCTACACGTGATGTTATCGCATGGTCATCATATCTATATCTACCCTTTCCCACCCCATTAAGGTATTAAAGTGCGGAATGGTTTCGTTTACTTATTGCATGCTATTACCCGTCCTAATCCTATCAGTCTCAGAGGCATTTAAAAGACAGATTCCCTTCTGAGTTATGGACCAAACCACTTCAAATGCCATTTGNTCCCGATCCTATCAGTCTCGGAGGCATTGAGACTACTAATCCTATGGAGGAGGGATATTAGGCTTATTTATAGTTTTAAAGGCAAAAAGTTCTAAGGCAACATACAAAAACATGTACAACAGATTGCGGGAGAGCACATAACAAACAAAAGGGCTCAGATATACCTCCTTTACATAAAGATACACATAATTTAGCATGACTTACACATACTGTTTAGGTCTGTTTAAAACATTAAAGGTGAAGAAGAAGAGGTTGCTAAGGCAGACTAGTTTGATACATGGCTCAGAAAGGAAGTCAGGATCAGACTTGCTTATTGATTGTGTCAATTATTATTTAACAAAGGAGAAATAAGTTTTTATCAGTCATTATCACCTAAGTGCTTGAGCGAGATCGTAATGAACATGATATCTATTACTGATTCAGAAGTAGCAAAGTAGCGTAGTTTTTTAAGACAAATGATGGGGAATTCTTATAGGCGTGGTTTCTATATGTGTTACTAATTTTAACTCTTTGTAGACATGGTATAAAAATGCAGAATCCTTATAGACATAGTATCTAAATGCGTGAGACTGGTTTTAAGTCTATAAACATGGTATCTAGCTTGCAGAATTTGTTTAAGACCTATGAGCATGGTATCTAGATATAATTGAACATGCAGAATTGAACAATCCTATAGGCATAATTTCTATATGAAGTTGAATATGCAGAATTCAGAATAGACTTATACGCATGATTTCTATTTGAATATGCAGAATTAAAACAATCCTATAGGCATGATTTCTAAATATGATTGAATATGCAGAATTAAAATAGTCCTATAGGCAAGATTTCTAAACGTGATTGAATGTGCAAAATCAAATAATCCTATAGGAATGGTTATACCCTTTGCATGCATAAATACCCAACCCGTTTTCACTAGCCAGCCCCCAATGTTGATTACAAAATTATTACATACCCAATGATGAATTACATCGAAAAGTAAATGAAAGAAAATTACAATCAGAAGAAGACAGATTACTGTCTTCCATTCTAGGTTATGGACCAAACCATTTCAAATGCCATTTTTTTCTCAAACTCGAGTGCGTCAGAGTTCCCTAAGGGCCTCAAAAGGACCTCGGGTAGTGCTCACACCCAAATTCCAAAACCGGAATAGGGATAATTGCAGTGTGGAAAGGTCAGCCCTCATGTGTCCAAGTTTAGAAGGAGATCAAGGGTCCCTAAGCAAGGCTCACATGAGAGGGGCATGACTTAAGAGACTAAGAGAGAGTGCAAGTGCAGGAGAAGAATTCTAAGAAGGAATAGGGAAAAGGAGATGGAAAAAAATACACATAAGGGGTTCAGGGGGATAGGGAAGTTAAAAAAAAAAAAGCAAAGGGCAGGCTGTGGGTATGCCCAGCAATGGAGAATGCTAGTATACAATAAGCTTGTCCAATCACACATTATTAGAGGCTAGGATCCCAAGGGATCAGGTTTGGTTTATGGGCAATGACTTACATATTGCCATGCTCCAATCCATAGCTTAAACACACAGGGGGGAATAGGGGTTCATAATGGAAACAGGCAGAAAAAAATCAGCATACTAATTTGAGTGTTGAAACTATACATAAACAATAAATAGACATGGATATAAAAGCAATACATAAACACATTATTGTGGTGCTTAAAGCTTAAATTAGAACATACCAGTTTCAAAGAAATAAATAGAGAAAAGAAGTAGGTCTTGTAAACAGGCCACAGTGCAGATAAGAAGAGAATATACTATTGTATAAGTGTGAGTTCAGAAAGACTGTAAATGTATGTGTTAATGAAAGAGTCGTGCATTTATAGTGTGAAAATCAGTCAGAAATAAGGTAAGAAAATAGTTAAGGAACTGAATATTAATCAAGAATCAACCACACAAGACTTCCTTTAATTAAGGAATTCAGATTCACACATTAAAGTTATTTAAGGAAAGAAATCAAACAAAGCCTTTTGTGCAAAGTAGAAAATTAGGGGCAAATACATAAAAAGTTATTTAAGGATAGAATTTTAAAGTACACGGTTGTACAAATGAGGTAAGAAAATCAATTAGTAGCCAGTAAATCCAAGGTTAGGGATCTTGTAATTACTAATCCATGAATGAACCAAGTCATAAAAGCTGAGAAGGGTTTTAACTTAAGTTGAATCATAGGAAAATCAGCAAACAAGGAAGAAATCAATCAGGCCTGTTCAGAAGGAGGTCTGAACTAATCACAAATTTGAAAGACATTTTAGAGAGAAGTTCATCACATATAAAAAGCATAAAAATGCCAGGTATGCAAGAAGGAATCAAGTAAAAGGTTTTATAGAGTTTGGCAAAAGTGAGAGTCATATGAAGAAACAAAATTGAAACAATGGTTTGAGACTTAATGAAACAGTAGAAGAAACAATTCCAGGAACTTAAATAGTTCCAAAAATTAGGGTTTTCGAAGTCAGGCAAGTTCAGAGATGAAGATTCAGCAAATCAGATAGTGAATAGTCTCAACACTCGAATGAAACCCCCCAAATTCTAGGGTTTTTCCCTCGATCGAGTGTAAGGACAAGTAATCAAGGCAAAGTACTGTCGATATAACTTCAGAAATCTCAGAAGGAAACTGAGATTTTTAACATGCATCTTTTAGCAGAAGAAACACATAAGAATCAAAGTTGGAGAAGCAACATAAAAATACAGCAGAAGAACCTACATAAGAAATAAAGTAACATAAGAGAAGAACACTTAAAGAAACATAACAGCAGAAACACAGATGCAGTAAAAAAAATAACATTAGAGATACAATATAAGAAAACATATAAGAAATAGTAGAACATGCTAAAAAGTTATAGAAACTTAAAGGATAACTTAATGAAACCCTAAATCGGAAAAAGATGAAGACTCTGAAGGTGTAGTTTTGAAAGAAGTTTGAAAAAAGTGCTTAAGAGCTTAGAGAGAACACAAATATACAACGGATCTAAAAGAATTAGAAAACCTCGAAGGGTTAGGGTTTTAGAAGAACCCAAGTAGTGAGAAAGGCTTGGAAAAGTTACTGATCTAAGCCGGAGAAGTCAAAATTAGGCTCGAACAGCCATGACATGCCGGAGTTAGGCCGGAGATGGCCATAGAACTTGAATCAAACAGAGGCTTGACCAAAATCCATCGTGGTTAGGCCTTGAATCTTCAAAAACAAAGCATGTAGGAGCCATAGGAGGCGGGAATAGGACCTCCATAGCCTTGGAAGCCATGGATTCCGATGGCTTTTAGGGCGGAAGTGGTGGAAGGCGGTTAAAGTTTAAGAAGCTTCGAGAGAGTGTTAAGGGAGGGGGGGGG
>MU714349.1:51599-65564 GCA_026770625.1 Nicotiana glauca
CTCAGAAGGAAACTGAGATTTTTAACATGCATCTTTTAGCAGAAGAAACACATAAGAATCAAAGTTGGAGAAGCAACATAAAAATACAGCAGAAGAACCTACATAAGAAATAAAGTAACATAAGAGAAGAACACTTAAAGAAACATAACAGCAGAAACACAGATGCAGTAAAAAAAATAACATTAGAGATACAATATAAGAAAACATATAAGAAATAGTAGAACATGCTAAAAAGTTATAGAAACTTAAAGGATAACTTAATGAAACCCTAAATCGGAAAAAGATGAAGACTCTGAAGGTGTAGTTTTGAAAGAAGTTTGAAAAAAGTGCTTAAGAGCTTAGAGAGAACACAAATATACAACGGATCTAAAAGAATTAGAAAACCTCGAAGGGTTAGGGTTTTAGAAGAACCCAAGTAGTGAGAAAGGCTTGGAAAAGTTACTGATCTAAGCCGGAGAAGTCAAAATTAGGCTCGAACAGCCATGACATGCCGGAGTTAGGCCGGAGATGGCCATAGAACTTGAATCAAACAGAGGCTTGACCAAAATCCATCGTGGTTAGGCCTTGAATCTTCAAAAACAAAGCATGTAGGAGCCATAGGAGGCGGGAATAGGACCTCCATAGCCTTGGAAGCCATGGATTCCGATGGCTTTTAGGGCGGAAGTGGTGGAAGGCGGTTAAAGTTTAAGAAGCTTCGAGAGAGTGTTAAGGGGGGGGGGGGGGTTCAAAGGTGGCTGGATATACAAAGTGATCAGGGTTTGGGGTAAGGGTAAATGAAAAAAGAAAGATTAAAACGTGGATGTTGATCATTTAGATCAACGGCCTGGATTAAACGAGAGATCCGGGCGGGTTATGTAGAAGGGTCGTGGGTCGGGTGATTTTAGGAATTAGGTTGGATACTTTAAATTGAAATTGGGTTCAATTGGGGGTTGGGGGGGGGGTTATTTTAAGGCTGTAATTGAAATAAATGGGGCTAGCATTTAAATAGCCACTTTTTCCATATTTATTTTTTAAAATATAGTAAATAATTTCAGGAAATAAATTAAAGGCACTAAAATGATTAATAATACATAATTATTACATTAAAAATATTGGAGTCAATTTTATAATTATAAATGCAATTAAATCTTAAAACAGGCTAATATTGCAATTATATACAATTTTAGTTTAAAAATACTAAATAAATTTGTAAAAATATGCAAAAATTATGTTAACTATATTTTAATATAAATATGAGATTCCAATAAAGGAATCACAAAATAATAATTTTAGGGACAATTATTGGGTTTGTCTTGATAAAATCGGGTGATAAATTAATTTAAAAATCTTTGAAAAAATTAAGAAAAAAAAATAAAACCTTGGGATATACTTATATATGCATATATAGGCTCTTTTGAAGGTATTTTTCATATATAAAAATACAGAGAAAACTTGGGTACCAACAGCTGCCCCTCTTTACCCGGGAAGGATGAAAAAGTTGTCGGGTAAAGATATGATGGTCAATTCTGATCGAATGATGTGTTTTGAAGAAATTTGGCCGCGCTCTAGTTTCTGAGTTGCCTACATATCCCTGGTCTTAAAGGAATTAGGCCATATGCAGTTCGGGATCCGTCGGCAAAATCTGCCAATGGAGACCTTTCAAGAACGGTTGCGATATTCAGGTTAGGATGAATGGTTAAGGTCTAATAGGTCTGCGAGAACTGGAGTGGAATCGTTCCTACCGAGATGGTTGTTGCTCGTCGTTTTACTTGCAAATAAGCAATACAAGCCTATATTGTGCACAAATTTAAACATGATGCAATCCCGTCGGACCATGAATGTTGTCTTTGGGCCGTTAGGATGATGTCCCCGGACCATGACGTCCTGGGCCATGAAGCATTTAATAAAGGATTCACAGTCTATGAAATAATGCTATCGGGCTCTGAGAATGATGCCTCAGAACCATAATTCCTTTGAAAAATGATGTGCGAAAAAATTAAAGGATTTTTAGGCCATGACATGGCTTTCTTGGGCTATGAGAATGATGCCTCCAAACAATGACTCCCTCAGACAATTTGGCGATCTTTCATCCCATGAAATGCAGTAGGTGGCGATCTTTCAGCCATGCAAGATGTAAATAAAGTGGCGATCTTTCAGCCGTGTAGAAAATGCAGATGAAGACAGTGTTTAGTCTTAGAAGGCTGAATGGTAGCCTTATGCAATACAAAAAATGCAGATGGAGACAGTGTTTAGTCTCAGAAGGCAGAATGGTAGCCTTATGCAATGCAGAAAATGCAGATGGAGATAGTGTTTAGTCTCGGAAGGTAGAATGGTAGCCTTATACAATGTAGAAAATGCATATGGAGATAGTGTTTAGTCTCGGAAGGAAGTAGCCTTATGCACTGCAAAAAATGCAGATGGAGATGGTGTTTAGTCTCGGAAGGCAGAATGGTAGGCTTATACAATGCAGAAATAAAAATAATGGCAGATGGTAATAGAGTTTCTTAGCTGATACAAGCTTCGATGTTAGGATTGCTGGGGATATTGTGATACAGGGGATATCACTGGCGTGTGTGGATGGCAAATACCGGATAAGTGTGAAAATTCATGAATCAATGTTTGTCGTGTGGGTGTGTAGTATATCACATGCTTTCGTAATCCAAATGCCTGCATCCAAAGAAAAATCGTGAGTTTTGTAGAGGGGAGGTTAGTTCGTATCCTTACTGGCCTTGCTTGACCTGTTCGGCTTTGGTCTGGTGATATGGTATGTATTATTGGGATAGCATTGTTGAACAAAGCGATTTCGATAATAAACATGTATGAGTTTGTAAAAATATGACATAAGTATATATTCTTAGATATAGTTTTGGATAAACCGACTACTGTGACGTGGTTCGGGACATTGCAACCTCTCTTGCTACAGAATTTTGAGGGTCTTCCTCAAAATTCTGCCCCAGTCTAACGGGTTAATACTTCTGATGACTACTGCGATGATCGAATGAAATGACTTTAGAATTTTGAGGGTCCTCCTCAAAATTCTGCCCTAGTTTCCAATTGGGGGAGAGAGGAGGAATGAAAATTTTATTGAATTGTGACTGAAACCAAAAGGCTTCCTACGTATCCCCTCTTAAACGGGAATCAGGTCAGATGTAGTTCAAATTACATCATCTAGGAAAGCATAGGATTACACATAGTAGCGCTTGACTGCATCTGAATTGATTGGTTTTGGCCAGACTTCTCCATCCATTTCTGTAAGTATAAGGGCTCCTCATGTCAGAATCCGGTGAACCATGTATGGACCTTGCCAACTGGGAGAGAATTTCCTTTTGGTTTCATCTTGATGCGAGAAGATTTTCTTTAATACTAGCTGCCCCGGTGTGAACTGTCTCGACTTGACTCACTTGTTGAAGGCTCCGGCCATTCTATTCTGATAAAGTTGGCCATGGCAAACTGTATTCATCCTCTTACCATCTATAAGAGCCAGCTGCTCGTAACGACTCTTCACCCATTCTGCATCGTCGAGCTCAGCTTCTTATATGATTCTCAAGGAGGGAATTTCTACTACGACGGGACTGACGACTTCTGTACCATAAACCAGCATGTAGGGAATTGCCCCAGTTAATGTGCGGACTGTGGTGTGATACCCCAATAAAGTGAATGATAGCTTTTCGTGCCATTGCTTATTCTTCTCTATCATTTTCCTCAATATCTTCTTGATATTTTATTTGGCGGCTTCTACGGCTCCATTCATCTGAGTCATGTAGGCTATAGAATTCTTGTGTTTGATCTTGAAGGTTTCACACGTGGATTTCATTAAGTCATTGTTGAGGCTGGATCCATTATCAATAATGATTGATTCTCGAATATCGAATCGGCAAACAATGTGGTCGCGGACAAAGTCTGCCACAACTTTCTTAGTCACTGATTTGACCCACTTGGTAAAATAGTCGATTGCCACTAGGTTGAACCTGTGCCCGTTGGAAGCAGCCGGCTCGATTGGACCAATAACATCCATTTCCTAAGCGACGAAAGGCCATGGTGAGCTTGTTGCATTAAGCTCATTTGGTGCACCTTTATCATGTCTGCATGTATCTGGCAGCGGTGGCATTTTCGAACATATTGGACGCAGTCTGTCTCTATAGTCATCCAAAAATAACCAGCTCGAAAGATCTTCTTTGCTAAGACAAAACCCTTTTTATGTGGACCACAGGTTCCAGCATAGATTTCTTCTAGCACTTTGGATGCTTCCTTTGCGCTGACACATCTTAGTAGTCCCAGATCAGGAGTCCTCCTATATAGGATTCCTCCACTGTGAAAGAAATTATTGGACAACCTTCGAAGTGTGCATTTCTGAGTAGTGTTTGCAAGTTCTGGGTATTCTTCTTTTGCCAATTATTCTTTGATATCATGAAACCAAGGCTTTTCGTCTGTTTCTTCTTCGACATGAGCACAGTAAGCTGGCTGATCATGGATCTTTACTGGAATGAGATCAATGAAATTCTTATCTGGATGTTGTATCATAGATGATAGGGTAGCCAATGCATCGACGAACTCATTCTAGATTCTGGGGAGATGCTGGAATTCCGTTTTTGTGAACCTCTTCCTCAATTCCTGCACATGGTGCAGATACGAGAGTATCTTAGAGTTCTTGGTTGCCTATTCTCCTTGTACCTAATTTATAAGCAAATCTGAATCTCCAATCACTAGTAATTCTTGAATGTTCATGTCAATAGCCATCTTGATCCCTATGATGCAGGCTTCGTACTCGGCCATATTGTTGGTGCACGGGAACCCGAGTTTGGCAGACACCGGATAATGTTGGTCTATTTCTGATACTAGAACACCTCCTATGTCGATTCCTTTGAAATTTGCTGCTCCATCGAAAAACATTCTCCAACCATTATAGAATTCTGCAATATCTTCTCCTATGAACGATACCTCTTCGTTAGGAAAATATGTTTTTAGGGGTTCGTATTCTCTATCCACAACGTTTTCGGCCAGGTGATCTGCTAGTGCCTGTCCCTTGATTGCTTTCTGGGTTACGTAGACAATGTCGAATTCACTCAACAGGATTTGCCACTTGGCTAGCTTGCCGGTGGGCATGGGCTTCTGAAAGATGTATTTCAAAGGATCCATCCTTGATATGAGATATGTAGTATAGGCACAGAAGTAGTGCCTCAGCTTCTGGGCCACCCAAGTTAGAGCACAACAGGTGCGTTCTAACATAGAATACCATGCCTCGTATGGATTGAACTTCTTGCTGAGAAAATAGATGGCCTGTTCTTTCTTTCCCGTTTTATTGTGCTACCCCAGGACGCAACCAAAGGCACCATCTAATGCTGTGATGTAGAATAATAGAGGTCTATTTGGTTCATGCGGGACTAAGACTGGTGGTGTTGACAAGCATTCCTTGATGCCATCGAAAGCTTTCTGGAAGTCATCAGTCCATTTGGCGGCAGCATCCTTTTTCAACATCTTGAAGATTGTCTCACAAATAACTATAGATTGTGCTATGGACTGGCTGATGTAGTTAAGTCTCCCCAAGAAAATCATTACGTCCTTCTTGTTCCTTGGCGGTGGCAATTCTTGAATGGCTTTGATCTTTGATGGACCCACTTCTATTCCCTGGCGACTCACAATAAACCCAAGCAATTTTCCAGCAGGAACCCCAAATGCGCACTTTGCAGGATTCAGTTTTAGGTTGTACCTCCGCAGTCTATTGAAGAATTTCCTCAAATCTTCCATGTGATCAGTGGCCTTCTTTGACTTAATGATGACATCGTCTACGTACACCTCGATCTCCTTGTGTATCATATCGTGAAAAATGGTAGTCATGGCCCTCACGTAGGTGGCCCCTGCATTTTTTAACCCAAATGGCATCATCTTGTAGCAGTACATTCCCCATGGTGTAATGAAAGCCATTTTCTTAGCAACTTCTTTATCCATCCATATCTGATGGTAACCAGAGAAACAATCCACAAATGATTGCAATTCATGCTTGGCACAATTATCGATCAGGATGTGTATGTTTGGTAAAGTAAAGTCATCTTTCGGACTGGCCCGGTTGAGATCCCGGTAGTCGACACAGACCTTGACCTTCCCGTCCTTCTTTGGTACTGGAAGAATATTAGCTAACCATGTCGGATACTCAACTACCCTGAGGACTTTAGCTTTGACCTGCTTGGCGACTTCTTCCTTGATTTTCAAACTCATATCTGGCTTGAATTTTCTGAGCTTTTGTTTTACTGCTGGAAATGTTAGATCAGTCGACAGTTTGTGTGCCACAATAGATGTACTCAGACCAGTCATGTCGTCATACGACCAGGCAAATATGTCCTCATATTCTCTTATAAACTCTGTGTATTCCTTTTTCTCTGATGACGACAAGTGAACGCTGATTCATGTTTTTTTGACGTTTTCTGCATCTCCCAGGTTAACAATCTCGGTCTCGTCCAGGTTAGACTTTGGTCTGTTTTCAAAATTCTCGACTTCCTTAACAATCTCTTCCGGTATGTCATCTTCCTCTGAGTTTGTGTCTGTTTGTTGCATTGTCTCATTGCATGTCACAATCATTAGTTCATCAAGATAAATAATAGTAATGCTATATATGTAAAGTAATGAGAGAAAAATGATAAGAGTAAGATTTATAAGAAAACCTAAATGCTTTGATAAGTTTCATAACTGTTTTTGAACATTGGAGCTCTTTTTGCGAAATTAAAATGCGAAAGGAAAGTTAACTGGTAAAATAAAAGATAGTGCATGATGCTTGTTCAGCCTTGCTACCCCGAGGCTTGCCGGGCTCTAGTGGTTCTGATAGTCCAGTTATTGAGGCATGCTCCTCTACTTACAACTTGTATAGAAGGGCCTTCATCCCCCTTCTCCTCGAAAATGATACAACAATCCATGTCATCGTCTTCTAGGAACAATTTCCTCAGTGCTGCCAGTGCTTCCTCTTCTTTTGACCCGTAGAGAACTTCGGCCGATAGGAAAGTCTGCTCCAAGCATGGTATTGGCTGCTCCAATGGGTAGTAAGGACCGCACCATGGTGGCGACCAGTCAATGAATTCTTTCCAAGTATACTTATATCCCAGACCGAAGGTGGTGCCATGTTTCTTTAGTTTGATAGGCTTAGCAATTCCTTGGAGGTTCTTGCCAAGTCCCTTGCCAGGTTCGTATCCGCTCTAATTCAGTATGCTTTCAATTTTGTTGTCCCACCATTTGTCTTTATCAACGGTGTTGACTCGCTCGATGTGGTGGTAAGTTTTCCCGCCTATCCTTCTTCTGCCTCCTATTGCTAGGATATTCTGGTGACTGTATATGGTATTGCTACCCTCGCCGTGAATGATCACCTCTTGGTGATTCCACTTAAACTTCACTGCTTGATGTGGCATTGATACTACGGGCCCAGTGGCATGAATCCATGGTCGTCCGAACAACAAATTGTAAGATGTCGGCATGTCTATTACTTGAAAATCAACATCAAACCAAGTAGACCCATTTGTAAACACAGGCTAATTTCCCTAATGGTGGATTTTTAGGAACCATCGAAAGCTTTGACGTTGAAGGCCCCGTCTTTGATCTCGTGCAGTCCTTTTCCTAGTGTTCTGAGTGTTACCAATGGAGAAATATTGAGGTTGGACCCTCCGTCAATAAGAATCCTGGTGATAAAATAATCTTTGCACTGCACGGTGATGTGCAATGCCTTGTTGTGACTCAACCCTTCGGGTGGAAGCTCATCCTCATGAAAAGTGATCTTGTGGCTTTCCAATACCTGCCCTACCATGTTTGCCATTTCTCCTCTGGTGATTTTACTTGGTACATATGCCTCACTCAACACTTTTAGCAAGGCATTCTTGTGTGCATCGGAACTTTGTAGCAAAGCAAGGATAGAAATCTATGCCGGTGTTTTGTTTAGCTGATCAATGAATGAGTATTCTTTGGCTTGTATCTTTCTCTAGAGATTGTTGGGCCCAGTTTCAGTAATGGTTGGCCAACTAGAGGCCTGCTTGCTTGACTCAGCCAAATATTCCGGGGTATAAACCCTATCGGTTCTTATCATACCCTGTGCCGCAACGGCTTCCCCGAACTTGATTTTCTCTTTCCTTCTTGCTTCAGATGTGTAGTCCCAAGGTATGGAATTTGTATGGAACGGTGTTACTACTGACTTTGATACTGGAACTGGCATGGCCATCTTTGCTCCGGACGGTGCATGCCCCTTAGGTGGTAAAACTACAACTTCAAAAGGTGTAGGTGCATTTGCTGGTGTCATAAACTCAATCTCAATCGGCATTGACGGCTTTGTAGAGGATGGCGCTTCAAACTCAAGTGGCATGGACATGTTTACCTCGGTGTCCCTGAAGGACTACGATCAGATTAAGGGTGACTATTGGCTTCTTTGGATCATCACCCTCTGTGATCAAACCGATCGATCCCTTGGGGTCCCAATCATCCTCTATTTCAATCATGTGAAAGCCTCCACCCTTGTGATCTGGCAGAGGGTTATTGCGAACATTTGGAGCAGGTTCCTTAGCCATAATAATCTTGTTATCAATCAAAGTTGGGATCTTATCTTTCAGAGAGCGGCATTCACCAATGGTGTGTCCTTTCATGCCGGAATGGTATGCACAAGACTTATTTGGATTCACCCACTGAGAAGGGTTTTCAGGAGAAGCAGGGATATGGGTGACGTAACCAGTAGTTTTGAGTCTTTCATACAATTGGTCGATAGGTTCAGCAATGTCCGTGTACTGTTTGGGGGTCTTCGATCAAAGTTTGGTCGAGGTCGAGGAAAATTTTGGTGTTGAGAAGGGGATTGGTAGTGGGATGGTAGAGTGTTGTAGGCTTGGTAAACATGTGCTGGCTGGGAGTATTTGGGTAAAGTGGGCTAATATGCGGGAGGTGATTGATAAGTGAGTGGTGGAGTTCGGTAAGAGGGTGAGGGTGTTTGGTAGTTCGAGGTATGCTGATATGTGATTAGAGGCATTGCATATGTTTGGTATTTAACGGGAGATTTGGTTCTCTGTGCCACCATTACGGCTCCCACGTCCCTTTTCTTAGACACACCACCTGACTGTAAGGCCTTGATTGTAGCCTGCAAGGCTTCAAAATTCGTAACCATAGCATTTTTTATGCTTTCTTTGATTCTTTCTCCCAGCTTGATAATGTCAGAAAATTTGTGGCCTTCGATCATCATCAGCCTCTCATAATACTGTGGGTCTTAGGGCCGAAAGAAGAATTTGTTCATTTGCTCTTCTTCCAAAGCAGGCCTAACCTTAGCAGCTTCTGACCTCCATCGAGTAGCATACTCACAGAATGTTTCTGTAGGTTTCTTCTTCAAATTTTGAATATAGAACACATCTGGTGCATTCTCTGTGTTGAACCTGAATCTGTCCATAAAATCAGACGCCATGCTTACCCAGTTTGACCACTTCTTTGGATGTTGGCTAATGTACCAAGATAAGGCATCTCCCTTCAAGCTCCTCATGAAAAGCTTCATGCGGATTTTCTCGTCTTTTCCTACTCCAACCAATTTGTCGCAATACGTTCTCAAGTGGACCCTTGGATCCCCTATACCATCGAACATTTCAAACTTAGGAGGTTTGACCCCTCGAGCAGTTCGACATCGGGCTGTATGCAAAGATCTTCATAGTTTAGCCCCTCAATTCCCTTACTACTTTCAACGCCTTGAATTCTGCTAGTCAACTTTTTAAGCTCCTCAGCCAGGTTTCTGATGCAAGTCCTTATCATCGGACTCGGGTGTGCTTGAAATGGGCTGGGTGGAGCGCGGCACGGTCTCCACATAGATGGGGGTATTATGTTGGGTATGGCAGTGGTCATTTGTGGAGTTCTAAAGTTCTGGGATAAGCGGCGGGGTGTTATTTGAGGTATGGCAGGTATTGCAGTGGTGGTGAGGAACGGGATGGTTTTATTGCTTTGGGATATTTTGTGGAGGTACAAGATTCTGAATATTTGGGAAAGTAACCTTTGAAGTGGTGAGGGAAAATGACAGATTTGCCAGATTTCGGACTTGATCAAGTTCCTCTTGAAATTTTAGTAGCTTTTGTTCCAGGTGGGATGCATTTTCTTTGGGAGTTAGAGTACCATGACCATGAGTGACCTCTACCCGTTCGGTTGAGTTCTCTTTTCTGGCGTTGTTCAAATCTTCCATCTTTCCTTTGTCTTGTGCCGAACAGTACTGAGAGGAGGAGTAGGTAGAGGGCCTCTAGATCTCGTAAAATATGATAATGCTGCCAGATTTCACAAACAAACCTTTGGGGAGGGGAATAAACAAAAGTAAAACAAAATGTAACAAGTTAGTGAGGATCATAAAAAAAATGTTGCAATATTTAAACACATAGTGCGGAAATATAAGACGTGTCCTAATTTGGGGACCTCTTCGTGCCTGAGGTAGGCCTAGCGCCAAGTTGATTTGGAGAACTTAGAATGATAAATACCTCATTTCATTGATAAAAGGTAGACGAATCCCAAAACGACACTAAACAACAAGAAAATAAAAGTCACTAATGGCCATTGGCCTTATTACATTTTAAAAAAGCGGAAATGGAAACTCCTATCTATTTGGTCCCAGAGGGACCTTCCCCAGATTGAATGCTCTCGTTGATCAAATCCTCCAGCTCGCATAGGTTCACCAGTAAAATGCCTTTGCTAGGGGTTCTCCTTCGTTCCCTCAGAGTTCTGGCAGTCAGTGACTCTCTTTCTCACTTTTCCTTCCAATTCTAGCAGACTGTATTCCAGATATTCCAGCTTTTCGCTAGCTTTGGCGGCTCTCTCTTTCCAGTCATTGATTTGGTCATTTGATGGAAGATTTCTCCACCAGTCTAGCAAGAGTGGGGGCGTGCTAATCATACCGAATTTGGGGATCTCGTGCCTCATTTTCTGCAAAACAAAAAGGGTTAGACCCTTACCCCCCACCAGACTCGACTATTTCATATCAACAATTGGCATAAAAGCATTCAGTTCTCCAAATAAATGCACAGAATATGATGATGTCCGTTTGGGTTTTTAGGAAACCAGTGGACTTTGGACAAGGCTGTCTTAAAGAGTCATTATGCGGACAACATAACTGACTCGACTAGGTTTGACCATAATGCATGCACAATTTAAACAGAGTAGTGTTTCTATGGGGTTTTAGACTGGTACCCTTAAGCGGATAGCTCAAGAGGAAAAGGCGCGGAACCGTCGACTATAACGTTGATCGACTGGTTTTACCATAAATATGCCTTTGCTGGATTTGGGGGTGATAATATCGGAGGAGCGCAACCACTCATTATAAGCGTTGCTATGGTATTTTGTTTGGCACGAGTGGAATACGATGTTGAAAACAGGCTTATGCAATAATTAAAACAAGTTGTCACGTATTTTCATGTTAAGAAAGCAGTAAATACAATAGTTCTTCATAATTTTAAAACAGTAATAAAGGAAAATAGTAAAATAAATAAGGGAAAGAAACAAAAAGACAAGTTAGTTTTGTAGTAGAAAAGGGAATTAAATACTCAAAGGCATTAAGCAAATAAAGGCATATAAAGAAGCGTAAGGTCACAATAATAGCCTGAAATGGTAAAAGCCTAAAAGAAATCCCTAGCAGAGTCGCCATACTGTCGCATCCCCTTTTTTCTCGCGAAATCGAGTTCATAACATTTGGGAGGACAACTCATTCCCTTTCAGGAGTTGGGTTTAAATTGAAGAGTCGCCACCTATTGATTAAAGTGCATTAGGACACTAAGAAGGGTTTGATTTGAGTAACCAGAGATTGGGTAAGGGCTTGAAATTATCCCAAGGGAAAGGTGTTAGGCACCCTTCAGGATCCACTAATGTGGTTCCCGGCCAGACTATTATTGTGAAATTAAGTGTGAATAACACATAGGCAAATAAAAACTTCAAGTAAGAGGGGATTTTCACATAATGGTTATAGATAAATAAAGTTAGAAAGAACCAAAAGAAAGCTGATTTTTCTTTAAGAAATAGTTTGAAATTTGAGCAGAAGCAGAGAAACAAAGAAACAAAAGGGAGGGGGGGGGGGGTCCTAGGTTTATAAAAAATAATATGGATCACTCCACACAATGCCCGAAAATCACTCCTCAATAAGGGCTACGCGTGGCACTATCGCGTGGTCATCATATCCATATCTACCCTTTCCCACCCCGTTAAGGTATTAAAGCGCGGAATGGTCTCGTTTACTTATTGCATGCTATTACCCGTCCCAATCCTATTAGTCTCGGAGGCATTAAGACTACTAATCCTATGGAGGAGGGATATTAGGCTTATTTGTGGTTTTAAAGGCACAAAATTCTAAGGCGACATACAAAAACATGTACAACATATTGGGGGAGAGCACATAACAAACAAAAGGGACCTCCTTTACATAAAGATACACATAATTTAGCATGACTTACACATACTGTTTAGGTCTGTTTAAAACATTAAAGGTGAAGAAGAGGAGGTTGCTGAGGCAAACTATTTGATACATGGCTCAGAGAGGAAGTCAGGATCAGACTTGCTTATTGATTGTGTCAATTATTAGTTAACAAAGGTGAAACTAGTTTTTATCAATCATTATCACCTAAAGCTTGCCTAAGTGCTTGAGCGAGATCCTAATGAACATGATATCTATTATTGATTCAGAAGTAGCAAAGTAGCACCGTTTTTAAGACAAATGATGCGGAATTATTATAGGCATGGTTTCTATATGTGTGTTGCTGATTTTAACACTTTATAGACATGGTCTAAAAATTCAGAATCCTTATAAACATAGTATCTAAATGCGTAAGACTGGTTTTAAACCTATAAACATGGTATCTAGCTTGCAGAATTTGTTTAAGACCTATAAGCATGGTATCTAGATGTAATTGAACATGCAGAATTGAACAATCCTATAGGCATAATTTCTATATGAAGTTGAATATGAAAAATTCAGAATAGACATATAGACATGATTTCTATTTGAATATGCAGAATTAAAACAATCCTATAGGCATGATTTCTAAATATGATTGAATATGCAGAATTAAAATAGTCATATAGGCAGTATTTCTAAACGTGATTGAATGTGCAGAATAAAATAATCCTATAGGCATGGTTCTACCCTTTACATGCATAAATACCCAACCCTTTTTCACTATCCAGCCCCTAATGTTTATTACAAAATTATTACAGATCCAATGATGAATTACATCGAAAAGTAAAAGAAAGAAAATTACAATCAGAAGATGACAGATTCCTGTCTTCCTTTCTGAGTTATGGACCAAACCACTTCAAATGCCATTTGTAGACATGTGATTTTTGACCCTCCCCAATATTTTTATATTTTTAGCAAGTAAATATTTAATTTAGGCCTAATATAGATATTTCACCTCATTTTGACTCTTTTATTTTATTTTATTACAAAAAAAATGAAAATTACAAAAAATATTTTAGTTTATGTATTTTTCATAAACATTTTTAAAAAATAATAATACAAAAAATAGTACCTTATTTTTATATAATTTCAAAAATACAAAAATAGTTTCATGTTTAGTTTAATTAATTAGGATTAGCTTTAGCCTTTATTTCAAATTATAAAATATAAAAAATATATTGCATCTGCATTTAGGATTTTATTATACATTTTTAGATTAATTAAGAAAGTTGTTGTTTGACAATAAATAGAAAAAAATCATAAAAAATAGTCATATTGCATTTTACTCATCAATTTTTGAATTTTGGCAATTTTCTTTTAATTTGGTTTTTAGTTGTAATAATTATCCGGGTTAATTAATTTAATTTTCTAGGATAATTTGGGGATAGAAATTAATTTAGGTTTTATTTTTTAAAAAATAAAATAAAATAAAAAATGAGGAATTTACCTAACTTAGGAAGCTTCTATATTGGTAGGGTAAAACTAACACTAATGAAAATTAAATAATAACACTAGCTAGTGGATAATTGAAGAAGTTAAAAAGTATAATTTGTAATGTAAAATAAAAGAGT
>MU714349.1:76245-89112 GCA_026770625.1 Nicotiana glauca
AACCAAATGCACAGATATGTTATATTACTTCATTCAAACTTGCTCGCAACATAAAAACACCATCATAAACATCAAAATCATCGAATTCCTATGGATTCAAGCCTAAGCTTCACTAAAATTTCCGAAACTTGCATTTGATCTAAAACCCGACCTAAACACCTCCGAATGATCTGAAATTTTGCACGCATATCCAAAATCACCTAACAGAGCTACTGCAACTCTCGGAATTCCGTTCCGACCCTCGGATCAAAATCTCACCTGCCATCCGAAATTCGCCAAAATTCAACCTTAGCCAATTCAAGCCTAAATCTACGCCGGACCTCCGAATTCAATTCCGATTGTTCTCCTAAGTCATAAATCATCCCCCGAAACTAGTCGAATCATTAGAAATCCGTTCCGAGCCTTCTAACTCATAGGTCAACATTCGGTTGACTTTTCCAAACTAACCTTCCTATAAAGAGGTTTATTGCCTCATTTCTAACCGAATTCTGAATTCTACCCGATTTACTTCAAATTCTCCAAACACATATAATGAAACATATGAAAGCATAAAACGGGGAAAACGGGCGGTAACTCCCGTAACGACGGGTCGGGTCGTTACATCCTCCCCAACTTAAACAAATGCTCGTCCGCGAGCGGGTCAAGAAACATACCTGGAGTCTCAAATAAGTGTGGGTATCTGCTCCACATCTCCTGCTCGGTCTCCCAAGTTGCTTCCTCCACGGGCCGACCTCTCCACTGCACCTTCACCGAAGCTATATCTTTGGATCTCAACTTTCAAACCTGTCGACCCAAAATGGCTACCGGCTCCACATCATAGGTCAAGTCCTCATCCAACTGTATCGTGCTGAAGTGTAATACATGAGACGGGTCTCCAACGTATTTCCGGAGCATAGAAACATGGAACACCGGATGAACTCCCGACAAGCTAGGTGGAAAAGCAAGCATATAGGCCACCTCCCCAATCTTCCTAAGTACCTCAAAAGGTCCAATGAACCTTGGGCTTAGCTTTCCTTTCTTTCCAAACCTCATAACGCCTTTCATAGGCGAAACTTTAAGCAACACATTCTTGCCTACTGAATAAGACACATCTCGGACCTTCCGTTCCGCATAACTCTTCTGACGCGACTGAGCTGTGCGAAGTCTCTCCTGAATCACCTTCACCTTATCTAAGGCATCCTGGACTAACTCTGTCCCCAATAATCTAGCCTTGCCGGGCACAAACCAACCAACTGGAGACCTACACCGTCTCCCATATAAGGCTTCATACGGCGCCATCTGAATGCTAGATTGATAGCTATTGTTATAAGCAAACTCTGCAAGAGGCAAGTAATCAACCCAAGAACCTCCAAAATCAATAACGCAGGCACGCAACATGTCCTCTAATATCTGAATTGTACGCTCGGACTGCCCGTCCGTCTGTGGGTGAAATGCTGTGCTCACCTCTACCTGTGAACCCAACTCTCGCTGAATTGTCCTCCAGAACTGGGAAGTGAACTGGGTACCTCTATCAGATATAATAGAAACTGGGACCCCATGCAACCGCACAATCTCTCGGATGAAAATCTCTGCTAACCGCTCCGATGAATAGGTAGTGCACACAGGAATGAAGTGCGCAGACTTGGTCAGTCGGTCCACGATCACCCAAACTGAATCAAACTTCTTCAAGGTACGGGGAAGACTACTCACGAAATCCAAAGTAATCCTCTCCCATTTTTACTCGGGAATATCCATGCGCTGGAACACTCCACCGGGTCTCTGGTGTTCATATTTGACTTGCTGACAGTTAAGACATCAAGCCACATAATTCACAATATCCTTTTTCATCCTTCTCTACCAGTAATGCTGTTTCAAATCTTGGTACATCTTCGCGGCGCCCGGATGGATCGAATACCGCGAGCTATGGGCCTCCTCTAATATCGACTCCCGAAGCCCATCCACATTGGGCACGCAAATCCGGCCCTGCATCCGCAACACACCATCATCTCCGATGGTCACATCTCTGGCATCATCGTGCTGGACCCTGTCCTTCAGGACAAGCAAATGTGGATCATCATACTGACGCTCTCGGATACGGTCGTACAAGGAAGACCGAGATACCACACAAGCCATCACCCTGCTGGGCTCAGAGATATCTAACCTCACCATCCGATTAGCTAAAGCCTGAACATCAACTGCAATGGGCCTCTCCCCAACTGGAATATATGCCAAACTGCCCATACTAATTGTCTTCCGGCTTAAAGCATCGGCCACCACATTGGCCTTCCCGGGATCATACAAGATAGTAATGTCATAGTCCTTGAGTAATTCAAGCCATCTCCACTGCCTCAAATTGAGATCTTTTTGTTTAAACAAGTGTTGTGCGTGCTCCTCCTAGCTGCGCGAGTACACCAGGATATCATCAATAAATACGATCACAAAAGAATCCAAATACGGCCGGAATACACTGTTCATCAAGTGCATGAATGCGGCTGGGGCATTAGTCAGCCCAAAAGACATCACCAGAAATTCATAGTGCCCATATCTCGTTCAGAAAGCCATTTTCATAATGTCGGAATCCCTAATCTTCAACTGGTGATAACCCGATCGGAGGTCAATCTTAGAGAATACACTTGCTCCCTGAAGCTGGTCAAACAAGTCCTCAATACGAGGTAGTGGGTACTTGTTCTTTACTGTCACCTTGTTCAACTGTCTGTAGTCGATGCACATTCTCATTGTGCCATCCTTCTTCTTTACGAACAACACCGGTGCACCCCAAGGTGACACACTCGGGCGAATGAACCCCTTATCTAGGAGTTCCTGAAGCTATGCCTTCAACTCTTTTAACTCAGCTGGTGCCATGCGATAGGGAGGAATAGAAATGGGCTGAGTGCCCGGCACCAGGTCAACACCGAAATCGATGTCCCTGTCTGGCGGCATGCCCGGCAGGTCTGCTGGAAATACATCCGGGAAATCCCTCACAACGGGGACCGAATCAAGACTAGGAGCCTCAGCTCCAACATCGCTAACGAAAGCCAGATAAGATAAACAACCCTTCCCAATCATTCGTTGAGCTTTTAGGAAGGAAACCACCCTGTCGGATACATAATCAGTCACGCCTCGCCACTCGATCCTCGGAATACCTAGAATAGCCAACGTAACTATCTTGGCATGACAGTCTAGAATAGCATGGTAAGGAGATAACCAATCCATACCCAAAATCACGTCGAAATCCACCATGCCCAGTAATAACAAGTCAACTCGGGTCTCCAGACCCCTAATAGTAACGAGACAGGATCGATATACATGATCCACAATAACTGTGTCACCTACCGGGGTAGACACATGCATGGGCAAGGCAAGACTACCACGGGTCGTACCCAAATGATGCGCGAAATATGAAGATACATAGGAATAGGTAGATCCGGGATCAAATAAGACAAAAGCATCCCTGTGGCAGACTGAGATAATACCTGTGATGACTGCATCTGATGCACTAGCGTCCCTCCTATCTGGAAGAGCATAAAATCGAGCATGACCTCCGCTAGTACGGTCCTCACCCCTGGGGCGACCTCTGGCTACCTGACCACCACTCCTAGCTGACTGAGTGGGTGGTGAAGAAACATGAGCAGAAGATGAGGGCTGATCCCTCTGCTGAGACTGTTTACGGAGTAACTGGGGACACTGCCTCCTAATATGACCCAACTCACCACACTCAAAGCAACGTTCTTAAGCTGGAGAAAGGGACTGTTGGGAACCCCTCGCTGCAGATGAACCCTGAGCTGAAGAGGCAGGAGTAGAGCTCTGAGCTGGGAGGGCGCTCAGTGCGGGCTGGCCCTGCTGACGACCCTGATGACCCTGATGACCCTGACGACCACGGTCTGATGAAACCCCGCTAGACTCTGAACGGCCTGACTGAGGATATCTGAAGGGATGACATGTGCTGTGCTGGAACTGGCCCCTAGATGGAGCACCACTATAACTACCTGTACCACGAGGCCTCTTAGCCTCCCTCTCTTCGCGCTCTCAACGATGATCTGTCTCGATCTGATGAGCCGCATCAACCACCTCCTCAAAAGTAACTGCTGTAGCCCTCTCTCTAGTCATCAATATGCGGATAGGATAGTTGAGACCATCCACAAATCTCCTGATCCTCTCACGATCTGTCAGGATCATCCACATAGCATGCCGAGCTAGCTGTGTAAACCTCAACTCGTACTGAGTCACTGTCATAGATCCCTGCTTCAACCACTCAAACTGACGACGCAGCTCCTCCCTATGAGACTGGGGCACATACTTCTCCAGAAATACCGTGGAGAACTACTGCCATGTGAGGGGTGCTTCCCCAATAGGCCTACGTCTCTCGAAGTCCTCCCACCAATTAAATGTAGGCCCTGTGAACTGGAAGGTAGTAAAAGCCACACCGCTAGACTCCAAAATACCCGCAGTACGAAGCATACGCTGGCACTTATCCAGAAAACCCTGGGCATCCTCGCCCTCAACACCACTGAATATCGGAGGCTAAAGCCTATCAAACCTCTCCAACCGACGCTGCTCGTCATCCGGCATAGCTGGAACCACATGAGCTGGGGCTGGTGCGACTGGTGCAGCTGGCTGAACTGGCTGAGCTGGAGCCGCCTCAGATACCTGTAAGCCCTGCACTACTGGCTCTGGTGTGCGAGTAACGGGGATCTGATTTCCTCCCCCTGCCTGAGAAGAAGCTGCTGCAGTAGAAGCCGCAACCACCTGGGCTAAGCCAGTACACACTGATAGGATCTGTGCTAAGGTCTCCTGGAGACCCGGTATCTCAATAGGCACTGCCGGTGCCTGAACCTGGGCTGCTGGAATGCCTGCAGCTGGAACCTGATCCTAAACCTGATCCACTAGCGCTGGGATCTGACCCTGAGTCTGGTCAACTGGTGGGTCAGCAGGTGCTATCCCTGCTGCCCTGCCTCTGCCACGACCACGGCCTCTGGGTGCCACTGGTGGTCGTCCACCACGTTCGTTAGCACGGGTTCTCGCCATCTACGAGAGAATACAATACAGAAATTTTAGTTTCACGACAACACAAACCGCACGATATGAATTTCAAGAAAGTGAAGTGTTTCCTATAAGTTCTATAGCCTCCCGAGGATAGATACGGACGTCTACATACCAATCCGCGAGAGCCTACTAAACCGGCTCATGACTCGCGAGGCCTAGTAACCTAGGCTCTGATACCAACTTGTCACGATCCAAACCCGGTCGTGATGGCGCCCAACCCTAAAGCTAGGCAAGCTAGACCAACAGTCATTTCATATTTAACAATAAGACCCGAAAACGATAATTTAAGAAGAATATAAGAGTTTAAAATAATAATCCAATAATAATAGTAGAATGATAATACTGAGAAGTGCGAAAACTGATAATAACCCTCCTAAAGATCTGGGGTCACGAGTCTAGAGCCTCTAAGCAAAAACTGGATAATAAGAATATCTGAACGAAATACTCAAGTCTGAAAATATATATATGTAAATAAAACTGAAATAAGAAGAGAAGCCAGGTCCTGCGAATGCCAGCAGCTACCTCAGCAACTCGGATAACTCTGAGTAAACGGAACTGCTCGGCTAAACCTCCAGCGTACCTGAATCTGCACACAAAGGTGCAGGGAGTAGGGGTGGGTATGAAGTACTCAGTGAGTAAAAAGCATATAAAATAGCTGAAAGTAAGAAATCCACGAAGTGTCACAAAGTAAAGCTATGTCTAACAGTCTGATACCTACTACGAACTAACAACAGCAGACCACAGATAGCACAAGTAATTAATAATGCATGAATGCAATGCAATGCACATGACCTCTACGGCGCGTAGCCCGATCCGTTTAACGTCGACGGCGCTCACTGGGGGTGTGTACAGACTCCAGAGGGGCTCCTTCAGCCTAAACGCAATATTTTCATATCATTCGCTGCGGCGTGCAACCCGATCCATACTCAGTCCACAATATGCATATGAGTCACATAACAGTTTCAATTTATTTATTTCCAGTTTCCAATTCACTAATAAAGAAAATACCTTAGTTACTTAATTTTCAAGAAAAGGTGACTTAGAATTTCATAAGCGATTAAACCTGGACTGAGATCAATGATTTTTCAAATCATGCTATCACAATGATATCTATCCCCTAAGGATACTACAGGTCGGCACAAGGCCCCAAACATGGCATAAAGCCCAGATATATTCAACACAGGGTGCGTTTCAATCGCCTATATAGTATTATTCTCGTTCGGGATGGACCAAGTCAAAATCTCCAGTCATAACCAACCCCGCACCTGCCATGGGATGCGATTCACGCCCTAAATAGCATCACAGTGTGATAAGCCGGGGTTTCAAGCCCTCAGGCCATCATATATACCAACTACTCACCTCTAACCGGCCGTGGACTCGTCTGCAATGCCTTTTCCTTTCGTATTGACCTCCTCGTGCGTCGAATCTAGTCAAAACCACAGCGAATACATAAGTATGGGTCAAAGAAACATAACCCAATCAAAAATACTCGAAAAGTACAATAATTCACGAAGTTGGTAAAACCCGAGCCCCGGGCCCACTTATCGAAAAATTCCGAAAATCATACCAACGGATTCCTCGTCTCGCCACGAGTCCGTACATATAAAATTTATCTAAAACGGAGTTCGAATGGCCTTTCAAATACCAAATATTTGTTTTCAAGAACAAAGCCCTAGTTCTTCACAATTTCTACCCAATTTCACGAATTTGAGTGTTGATTCTTGTATAAAATGATGTTTTCTAGTCAAGAGACTTACCTCCAAGCAATACTCGTTGAAAATGCTCTTCAAATCGCTCAAAAACCTCTCTTGGCGGAGTAAAAATGGTGTAAAATTATGAGGGTTCGCGTCTGAAATTTTTAACTTAATTGTTCTGCCTGACGCCTTCTTCTATGCGATCGCATTAGTACCATTGCGATCACATAGAGTAAAATTTTCAGGCCCTAAAATTCTCTTATGCGATCGCATCACTGCCCATTGTGATCGCATACCTTTGCCCCCTTACACTACGCGATCGCGTCAGCACTTTACGCGATCGCATTGAACTAATTTATCAACCTATGCGATCGCACACTCCTTCACGCGATCGCATAGAAAAAAATTCCACCCCCTTCAGAACCTTCTATGCAATCGCAGACCTGTCTATGCGATCACATAGAGTAAAACTGTCTGTAATTTTTCTGCTGCATTAACATGTTCTAAAATTGCCCGTTGGCCATACGAATTCATCCCGAGACCCTCGAGACCTCAACCAAATGCACAGATATGTTATATTACTTCATTCAAACTTGCTCGCAACATAAAAACACCATCATAAACATCAAAATCATCGAATTCCTATGGATTCAAGCCTAAGCTTCACTAAAATTTCCGAAACTTGCATTTGATCTAAAACCCTACCTAAACACCTCCGAATGATCTAAAATTTTGCACGCATATCCAAAATCACCTAACGGAGCTACTGCAACTCTCGAAATTCCATTCCGACCCTTGGATCAAAATCTCACCTACCATCCGGAATTCGCCAAAATTCAACCTTAGCCAATTCAAGCCTAAATCTACACCGGACCTCCGAATTCAATTCCGATTGTTCTCCTAAGTCATAAATCATCCCCCGAAACTAGTCGAATCATCAGAAATCCGTTCCGAGCCTTCTAACTCATAGGTCAACATTCGGTTGACTTTTCCAAACTAACCTTCCCATAAAGAGGTTTATTGCCTCATTTCTAACCGAATTCTACCCGATTTACTTTAAATTCTCCAAACACATATAATGAAACATATGAAAGCATAAAACGGGAAAAACGGGCGGTAACTCCCGTAACGACGGGTCGGGTCGTTACAAGTTTGGTATAATGTTAATTGAAGAAATAATAGTTGATGCTTAGCTTTTCTTTGGATTTAATTATTCTGTGAGGAGTGAGAATAGTCAATCTACGTAAAAATTGGGAAAATCTTTGCTCAAGGAACTTGCTTAACTTTTGGAAATAGCTAATTTGTGTCTCACAGAGAGTGAAAACCTTTAATAGCCACAAGGATATATTACTTTATCATTTGAAGTTTGCTGAACCATTTTCTTCTTCATTGAAATAAGTTGTCTTTAACTATTAATTGGTATCACTTTTAATGGCTGAATTTTTACTTCCCACTATCTCATATGCTTTATTTATTTTTAGGTGTCACTTTCCATTGAAGAATTTGTTCTACTGGACAAAAAATGGAGAAGGTGCAATTAATGTATACTAATATATTTTTAGTTCATATAGTTTGAGGTGCGTCATGCCGAACAAAAAATGATAATTGCATGGCCCTCATTTTAATGATTCTTGTATTGATCCTTAGAATTCGAGGCGCGCCATTTAGTTGAATTTACATAGCCGTCGCAAAGTTAACAACGCGTTAGTTGCTTTAGGCGCGTTCTTTAATAATTTTACCTTCCTAAACTTGGGTGTGCATTTCATGTAACCCAAATCCAAATACCAAAACATTGAATAAGACGTGTTTCGGATTGCGGGTACATTTCATGTGACGCAATCCAAAGACATGTTTTAAACGACGTTCAACATTCTTTAAAAATTAATTAAAAGCGGTAAATAATTTATAATTGCACATAGGTTCAAACTGCACTAAAATCAGATAATAAGCCAATAATAACAGTTGAGCGACTGTGCTAGAACTACGGAATCCGGGGGTGCCTAACACCTTCCCTCGGGTTAACAGAATTCCTTATTCAGAATTTCTGGTTCGCATACTTCAAAAGCTAAGTCAAAATTTCCTCGATTTGGGATTTAAAATAAATCGGTGATTTGGGACACCAAATAAACTATCCCAAGTGGCGACTCTGAGTTGAATAATCAATCCCATTTCGATTGTCACTTAAATTGGAAAAAAACTCCCTTTATTATACCCTCTTCCTGGGTGTAGTGAAAAAGAAGGTGTGACAGCTCTGGTGACTCTGCTGGGGATAAGAATCCAGAACTTTGGTTTAGGGTTCAAGAATTCGAGCTTGGTATGTTTGTTGTATTTGGATTTTATATTATCTAATTTTTCTACATGTTTCATGCTATATGTGCTAAATGCTTTACCGCTTTGATATTTGGTGAGTTGTATACAAACTGTTACGAATCCCTTCCTCTCTCTGAGTCTTCTACATCATGGATAAGGGTTTACTTCATGTAGCATCTCTTTTATTTAGAGTCTTTTCCCATTTAAGAACGAGGTTCGGATAAGTTGCTAAGCCGGCGGAGCTTCTGTATCCTCGGTACGCTACCCCCCCCCCCCCCNAACCTAGAAAAACAAAGCCTCATGCCAGATCCCTAGTAGGAACGTTTGTTTGCATCATGTGCATTTGACTTTGAGACTCAACACAGGAGTTGGGTCTGTCTAGGACAGGTGTACCTGAAATAAAAAGACCATCCTGATGCATCCTACTTTCTACTTGTGCATTCATTTGTTTCAGATTTGCATATTGACCAGCTTATAAGGAAAATTTAGGAAAATAGCAGTATGAGGGTAAAGAGAGTTAATCGCCTGTTTTGAAAAAATGTCCAAATAGTGTCGAAACTCTGCCTAATTTTTTTTTGAAAGAAAAGAAAAACAAAAACAAAAAAATTTGTTTTCAAAAATAGTTTATAAAATTAAAAAAAAAAGTCATGTTTTGCAAAAATAGCTTGTTTTATTTTCCAATGAAAAAAAAGAGTTGTGTTAAAAAAAAGGCGAAATATATAAACAATCCCTTTAAGTTGTCCACAACAATTAGATGAACACTTTAACTTGGCATATGATCAGACATACACTTTTATTTGGAAGAACTGTATTTCTTAAACCCCTTACGCTGACATGGCAAAATTTGTGTGTTGCACTCAGATCTGAGCGCGTGAAGCTCTTTAAAATTACGTTTATCCTTTTTTTTCTCCCTAAAATCAATATGTACCCCACCTAATTCTTACACCACTTTCTTCTTCAATTTTTTTCTCCACCATCCTCTGTACCTCTGCCCCAATCTTTCTCCACCTTTTCCACCTCCATTCTAGAAAAAATGAACATCAAGAACACAATTTCATTACCATCACATTCAATGACAGCTATTAAATAAACCCAAATAAATCTTCATTGCTACACCACCACATTATCACTATCACTTCTTCAATCTCCCTTTGACCCCAAATCTGAAAATTCAAAAAGAAACCATTTAAAACCTTTCAATTTCACCCCAATTAGATCTGACAGCTGGTTCTTACTGATAAAAATATATCAAACAAATGGGTCGGAACGATTTTTTCTTTGATTTTATTAGAAAAAAAGGGAGTGAAGTGAGATTTGGCAGCCGATGGTGAAAAGGTTTATATATAAACAAATAATTGGGGTAGGGCTTCAAAGAGCAATAAACCATAAGGTCACTGCACAAAGAAAAAAGAAGAAGAACCAAACTACTGGAAGAGCATCAATGAGATTAAGGAAGAGTAGTAACGAAAGCAAAGCAAAGATAGATTTTTAATGTTGCAAAGTAGTGACTGCACCCGCGAGAGAAAGGGGAATGATTGGGAAAGAGAAATTGAATTTTTGAGAGAAAGTATTGTAAAAAGTTAGAATTTTGTGGTATTTTTGGTTGTTACGGTGGTGGAAAGGAGCTCCAGTGTCTATGGTGTTAAAGGAAGAAGAAAGACAACTATTATTTATTTATTTTTTGCTGGGAGGAAGGAAAGTCTTTTTTTCCTTTTTTTAATTAAAGAATTACAAGTATTTTTAATATAAACTATAATTTATTTAAGAAATACACATGTCATCTGATAATTTATCAATTTGCCATGTCATCTGTGAGTGTAACTCACACATGAAGCTTGTTAAACTCGGGTATTCATAAGATACACCTGTGTCAAATGGAAGTGTCTCTCTGGTCATATGTCAAGTTAAGGTGTTCATCTGATTGTTGTGGATAACTTAAAGGGGCTGTTTATGTATTTCTCCAAAAAAAAAATAGTTGGTTTTATTTGCCGATGAAAAACGTTGTGTCTTGCTTTCAAGAATAGTTTGTTTTATTGGGCAGAACTACGTAAGTTTGATTCTCACTAGATGTGGGATACGTAGGCAACTCATATCGGGTTCAACTATTTGGAAAAATTATTTTAAAAAAAATAATTATTAAAAGAAAAAAAAAAGAAATTTTTTTATAGGGTAAATAAATGTATGTTTTTTCATAAGTAAGGTGATGACATTCTTGTCTAAAATAGCCGAATGTCTCCAAAAGGACGCCAGAAGGCCCCTTTTGCAAGAACAACCGCCTTTGGTCATTTCTCAAAATTTTGACTGGTTAGCAAATACAGCCTTTAAATCTTGTTCGAAGTTCTGAAAGGCCGTATTGACAAGACCGGATATTTAATGAAATTTTTGAGAAAACAGTGATGATTTTCTGTTAGTCTATTTTAGGTTGTATTGCCATTTTGATGTTTTAATCTTTCGAAGCCTGTTAATATTGTAATAAAATGTGTCGTAATAAACACATTTTTCTTTTACAGAAAATTTGAAAAGAAAAATCCAATTTTTTTTATTTTTTATTTTTTTATTTGGCACTTATCTGCCAGAACTACGCACGCTCTGATTCATGCGGGGACATGATACGTAGGCAATCCACATAAGATTCGACCACAGCTATATATATGAAAAAATGAAAAAAAAAAAGAAAAAACACAAAAGTGAAAAGTGTTGATAATAATAAGGACTGACTGAGTCCATTCTAACAAGTTTTGAATTGTGAAGAAAGTTGAGGTGGTCGGTTTGTGGAAAGGGGACAACACAAGATCCGAGGAAAAATGATAACTGACATCGAAGCTATTACAAATGCTCAAGAGACTCAGGGTCAGAGGGTTCACCTAGAGTCTACCGTGACTGAGGAAAATGGAGTACCGAAACAGAAATTAACTGAAATATGTCAAGCATGGGCCAATGGGCAAGGAGAGCCCCGGCATGAGTCACAATTTTCTACACAACAAGAGCACCAATCACATTCGTTTGATCCTCCGGCAAACATTGAGAAGCCTTCCCGAAAGATAATACAGGAAGAAATAACCCAAAGAGTAAAAAGCTTAGAACAACGGTTAAAAAACATGCAAGGAATGGCAGGTCAAAAGAGTGTTGCCTTCAAAGATCTATGCATGTTCCCCGATCTCCACTTACCGCCTGGTTTCAAGATTCCCAAATTTGAAAAATACGATGGACATGGAAACCCTATGGACCACTTGAAAAGGTATTGCAATCAACTAAGAGGTGTGGGAAGAAATGAAGAATTGCTAGTAGCTTATTTTCGGGAAAGCCTTACTGGAGTAGCATCTGAATGGTTTTTGGATCAAGACACATCTCGCTGTTACGTCTGGAATGACATGGCATAGGCCTTTGTCAAATAGTTCCAATACAACATCGACACTGCCTCAAACCGTATTTCCCTTTCAAACTTGAAGAAGAAACCAAGTGAAAGTTTCAGGAAATATGCCACTAAATGGAGAGAGCAAGCAGCTCGAGCTAAGCCACCCATGGATGACCATGAGTTAATCACTGTCTTCCTTCAGGCTCAAGAGCCGGATTACTTTCAAAACACGATGTCCGCATTTGGTAAATCCTTCATGGAAGCAATCAAAATGGGAGAAATGGTAGAGAACGGTCTTAAGACAGGCAAAATTATAAGTCAAGCGGCTCTCAAAGCTGTAGCTCAGGCTGTTCAAATTGAATCTGGTGACACGAATGTGAGGGATGAAGAAATCATGATGACATCAGGGTCAAGAAGAGGTCCCAGAAGAACACCTTGAAGGTATGCGCAGCCTCATCAGGTTTTTTATGACCCCCCCCCCCCCCC
>MDKF010646429.1:0-12181 GCA_026770625.1 Nicotiana glauca
GACAACCAAACGGCGTCGTTTGATATAATCCCTGAACGGACTGGGTCAAGAATTGGGCCTGGTCCGTTTTTTTTTTGTATTAGATATACTTCTTAAAAATATTTGGCCCAACTTTTATAAATGTTTTTTTTAGTATTTCTCTTGTTTTGTATTTTTGATTTTGTATTTATTTTCAAATGTATTTATTTTTATTATATTATTATTTTATTTTATTTATTATCTTTTTTTTTAAAAAAAAATTTCTAGTATTTGTTCTGCCATTTTTGTGACAATTTCCTAATTAATTCCCTTTTTAACTCTTGTACATCCAATTTACCAACACTGGTATCTCACACGAGTCACAAATTGTTGTAACAAAATTTATTTATTTTGATTTTGGAATTCTTTTACTTGGGGTAAAAATCACGTGCTCACATATAGTTGTGGAAACAGAAGGTGGCAATCCTGGAAGACTAGGAGGGTAATATTCGCAAAAATAACAATTTCTTTCACGCAGTTGGTACAAATACAATCCACTAAAGTCTCTCAACTCGTCATCAGAACCTGGTATTAGAAAAGCATTGGAGCACTATCGGATTTCACTTCTCTTTACTGTCCGCTGATGGTTACCATCGCTATCCATCCTCACATTAGCTAGTTTTTTTAAACTTTACAATTCATGTTGTAAAAAATTTAAATATGAAATTATTCTTTCTCTTGTAAAAGGATACCGTTACGTTTTGTGTATGTATTTTAGTTTATCTTGAATTACATTGTTGAACATTTAATTATGTATTCCTACTAATATATATCATTTATTGAAAATATTTTGCTAAATTTTTTATATATTTGATGCTAAAATATGGATTGTTAGCTACAATATATAAATTCTTGTGGGTAAGTTGATCGTAGCAAATTCTTTAGTTTATAGCTACGAAATCATTGAATTCATAGCTAAAATTATGAATTCTTAGCTACAATATAAAAATTATTTTCGGAATTCCTTTATTGTATTGCTTATGAACTTTTGAATTCATAGCTAAAAATAAATACTATTGCCATGAGAGTAAATTATTAATTTAGCTGCAAAAGTTGAGCTTGGGTGAAATATAAATTAAATCTTTTGCTACGGCACAAAATCTTGTGGCAACAATATGAAAATAGCTTCAAATTTTATTTGAAGTAACCAAAGAATAAAATCATTTGCTATAAGTATATTTTCTGTGGCAAGAAATTTTTGCCATCACAACTACGACATATAAAGAATTCGTGATAATAAATATTAGTTTTTAGCCACGAATTATGTAAAGTTTGTAGCTAACTTTTAGCTATACTATATTTAGTTACGAATGTTGTGGAAAAAAAAATATTGTGGCTGAAGTATTTAGTCACAAAATTTTTTATATTTATCTATAATGTATTATGTAGCTATAAATATATTATGTTGCAGTGGCATCTTCATCAACCACGAGCTTAAAACCACCTTTCTATGTCTCGTAAAGAAAGTTAAATTTCCTGGGATATTAAGGTACCACGTTGCTTGACCTTAAAAAGAGGCAAATAAAATGTGCCCTTGTCGCAAACTTTCTACTGCCTTGGATTTCTTGGACCAATAAAATCTGTTTACTACCTACTATTTGGCTGCCGTAACTAACATGTTTTTGCTTTCACTTCTTTCCAACTTTCCAACTTCGTTGTCGTTTCTATCTAGACTAGATCTGCTCCAGATTCTTTGCTTGTCTCTTAAAGAAATGAGGGGCCAACATTCGACAATTATTTGGTTAAATTAAACTAGTTTTACTTCTCTGTATATTTCATTTACGGTGTAGTCTCTTTTATACAGTTAAAATCAGGCTTGCTCATTTTTGTACGCTAATCGAGATTAAAACATGGCAGACCAAGGTTCGACCTCATTTTATAGCGAACCATGATGCGAAGATAGATTGTCGAGCTCGCGACCCAAAGACCGATTGAGATCGAGACCAAGAAGGATAGAGATCGAGTAAGATCGAGGGAAGATTACTGAGTCAAATAACGGAAAGCCAAAATATCCGCGATCGAACGAGGATCACGGTAAAAATCTCGGCAGTATCAAGAAGAGGCCGATTAATTAGCTAATCCTGAGATTTCTTACTGTATTTAGAATTGTATCAAGGTTAGAACTTCCCTACTATATAAAGGGGATCTCATCATTTGTAAAAGGCATCCCATCATGCAACACCAAGCAATATACTACCTTTTTCTTAAGCTCTGTTACTTTGTTCATATTTTCGAGTGGAATATTCGTTTGGTTCGAGGGCGACCTAGCTCGAGGGCCAAAGCTATACATTTCCTTTGGTTTGCTTTTATTTTTATTTACAGTCAATTTCAATATCAATTTACTTATTTTCTCAGTTCGTGCCGAGTAAAATCATGTGTCCATAAAATCACGTATAAATTCAATTGTTTTTCGTTTTTAGGATAAACAGCTTGGCGCCCACCGTGAGTCTAAGGATAATAGTGATTGCCTGGTACTAACTTTCATGACACACACTATTTTATACCTTGTTCTTGTGAGTATCTTTGATTCCAGGATCAACATCTCAAGCTCTCAAGCAGCACCCACGCACATAGACAATGCCTTGGTCTCCATGAGGAAAATGACAACGTAGCCATCCCAGGGGATGTAGTCCCTCCACTTGACCTCGATGGAGTCATGGATGTAGACCCAATCGACGTCAGATCCTTTTTCCCATATTGCCATTAATGCAAATTTGACCGTCGATCCTGAGAGTAGCATCCGCAAAGACATTCGATCAGCCGGTCAGAGCGCACAAGGCGGTAAAGAAGGCAGGATCAACCTTCGAGTGATATTGAAAATGTTGCAGGCTCAACAAGCTACAATAGAACAACTCCAAACCAGAACCATGCATCGAGCAGGATAGAGCCCGAGCCATCACAGGAAATTGTTCATAAGGCCGAATGGTATCAAAGAGAACGAAGGGAAATGAATCAGGGACCGATCCCGCAATCATGAAGATGCTTGAGGAACTAACAAAGCAAATTGAATCGGGGGAAAAGAAAGTTGAAGCAAATGACAAGAAGGCGCAAACCTATAATTCCAGGGTTGATCAAATTCCGGGGGCACCACCGATTTTGAAGGGTTTGGATTCAAAGAAGTTCGTGCAAAAACCTTTGCCCCCAAGCACGGCTCCTAAACCAATTCCTAAAAAAGTTCGGCATGCCAGAAATTCCCAAGTATAATAGAACGACCGACCCCAATGAGCATGTCACTTCTTACACATGTGCGATTAGAAGGAATGATCTGGAGGACGATGAGATCGAGTCCGTAATGGTGAAGAAATCCGGGGAGACCCTATCGAAGAGAGCGATGATATGGTCCCATAACTTGCCACCCAACTCCATTGATTCTTTTTCCATGCTTGCAGATTCCTTCATTAAAGCACACGCCGGAGCTATAAAGGCCGAGAGTAGGAAGTCGGACCTCTTCAAGGTAAAGAGAAAGATAACGAGATTCTTAGAGAGTTTATGTCTCGATTCCAAATGGAACGTATGGATCTACCACCGATCGCTTATGATTGGACCGTTCAAGCCTTCACCCAAGGACTAAACGTATGAAGCTCGGTGGCTTTACAACAACTAAAGCAGAACTTGATCAAATACCCAGCTTTTACCTGGGCCGATATGCATAATCGATACCAATCGAAGATTAGGGTCGAAGACGATCAGATATGGACTCCTTCCCGGTCCGTTTATCCTATTAGTCCCATCGACAGAGTCAAAAGGCACATCGACCGAGAGCCACGATCAAATGCGGATCATTACCAGTCACACAATGGAGATAAAAGAGGCAACGAGCATGAGCGCGACCCTATTCTAGGTGAAAGGAGAAATGATAGAGGTTATAGCTCTCGGGTGATCATGAGCAAGAATGGTTTCGACAGGAATGCCAGGCCCAAAGAAGCACCGCGACTATCAGAATATAACTTCAACGTTGATGCATCCGCCATCGTATTACCTATCGGACGTATTAAAGATATTAGATGGCCATGACCTCTACTGACCAATCCAACCCAAAGAAATCCCAACCAAATGTGCAAATATCATGGCACCCATAGCCATAGAACAGAAGATTGCAGACATCTAAGGGAGCAAGTAGGCCGGTTGTTCAACGAGGGGAACTTTGGGAATTATTAAGAGATGGGGCCAAGAATCACTTCAAAAATAGAGATTTAAACATATAGAACGAGCAAGAAGAGCCACAACATGTGATTCACATGATTTTTGAAGGGGTCGATATTCCTCAAGGACCAATATTAAAATGCACTAAGGTGTTGATCACAAGGGAGAAGCGAACTCGGGATTACTTACCAAAGGGAACCTTGTCTTTCAATGACGAGGATGCAGAAGGGATTTTACAGCCCATAATGATGCACTGGTACTATTTGTACTTATGAATAAGACTCAAGTTAAACATGTTTAAATTAATCTAGGTATCTCGGCTAACATCATTTGATCGAGGGTTGTAGAATAGCTCGGCCTACAGGGTTAGGTTGTGCCTATGGCCCGAGTGATAAACGGCTTTACCATGGCATGTGAAACAACCAAAGGTGAGATAACTTTTCTAATAAATGTGGTAGGACCATCCAAGAGACAAAGTTCCACGTGATCGAGGGCGCTATAAGGTATAATGCTCTATTCGGGAGGCTGTGGATCCACAACATGAGGGTAGTTCCCTCGATCGTTCACCAGGTTCTAAAGTTTCCGACATTAGATGGAGTTAAAATAAACACGGGGAGCAACCCGCCACCAAGGAAATATTTGCCGTCGACGAAGTGAAATTGATATTGGCACTCTCATCAATGAAAGGGTCAAATTCAAAGGGAAAATAGGATGTCAAATAGCAACCACAGATATCGGCCTCGACCCAATCAGAGAAGTAGGGGACTGACGAGGATAATGATTATGGGGTTCCTCGATCCTTCATATTCCCCGATGATTCCAACGTCACCAAGTCAACAATTGAAGAGTTGGAACAAATCATACTGACCGAACATCAATCGGAACGAAAAGTATACCTCGGTACAGGGCTAGACCCCGAGCTTAGGGGAAAACTTATTCAATTCCTTAAAACTAACATAGATTGCTTTGCTTGGTCTTAGCTCAATATGACAGGGATCCAACCGGAAATCACCACCCATAAACTAAGCCTGGACCCGAAGTTCCATCCGATGAAGCAAAAAAAGAAGACCCCAGTCCGAGGTCAAACATGCTTTTATTAAAGACGAGGTAACCAAACTTCTCAAAATAGGGTCCATCCGGGAAGTAAAATATCCCGATTGGGTTGTGAACGTAGTAGTAGTCCCTAAGAAGGAAAAAAAACTTAGAATGTGTGTAGATTACAAAGAACTAAATAAAGCATGCCCCAAGGATTCTTTTTATTTGCCTAATATCGATCGCTCGATCAATGCCACAGCCGGCCACGAGATCCTCAGTTTTCTAGATGTCTATTCTGGGTACAACCAACTATGGATGAACCCGGAAGATCGGGAAAGACCTCGTTCATCACTAAGTATCGTACCTACTGTTATAATATAATGTCATTCGGATTAAAAATGCTAGTGCAACCTATCAACACCCAGTAAACCGAATGTTCGAAGAACAAATAGGGAAATTTATGGAAGTTTATATTGATGACATGCCAGTTAAGTCCCTGCGAGCAGAAGATCACTTGAAGTATTTGCAGGAAACTTTCCTTATACTGAAGAAATACAACATGAAGCCTAAACTTGAAAAATGCACGTTCGGGGTCGGATCTGGAAAATTTCTTGGCTTCATGGTATCCAATCGAGGAATCGAGATCAACCCCGAAAAAATCAAAGTTACCGAGGACATCACAGTAGTAGAAAACACAAAGGTCATGCATAGTTTAACGGGGTGCATAACTGCTTTGGGGCGATTCATCTCGAGGTCCATCGATAAGAGTCGTCGATTCTTTTCATTGCTGAAGAAGAAGAATAACTTTACATGGACTCCGTAATGGCAACAGGCCTTGGAGAAGCTTAAATGGTACTTATCGAGACCGCCGATCCTTCACACGCCGAGGGCAAAGGAATAACTTTACTTGTATCTGGCAGTATCGGAGATTGCGATAAGTGGGGTCCTGGTCCGAGAAGAACGAGGTACATAATTCCCTATCTATTATGTTAGTCGGACCTAAGGTAAGGCCGAAACTAGGTATCCTTCTCTAAAAAAATTAATGTTCTCTTTGATAAGCGCCACTAAGAAACTAAAACCATACCTTTAGTGTAATCCCATGTATGGTGTAACAACTTATCATCTTCAAAATATTTTGCAAGAGCCCAAGATTTCGGGACGATTGGACATTGCCATAGAAATCAGCGGGTATGATATTGAGTATCGACCCCGAAAACCCATCAAGTCTCAAATCTTGGCAGACTTCGTGGCTGGCTTCACGCCAGCCCTAGTACCTAAGGTTGAAAGAGAACTATTAGTTAACTCGGGTATATTTTCGGGAATTTGGACCCTCTTTATTGTCATGACCCAAATTGATGGGGTATGACAAGTGCTCGAGTTCTGCCTATTGTACACCCATATGCATACATCTAAGATATAAAAATGAAATAAGTGTAGGTCATGCATAATGTCTAGAAATAAACTTTGATTCATATGATCAACATACGTGGGAAACCATGCCAAAAGACACACACACACACACACACACACACATATACACACACATATATATATACGGAATACAATTTGGCGAGCCGACAAGGCCACATACTATCCAAATATACATGACTATCTACATACCTCTAATAGAGTGTAAAACTGTATAAAGGACGGGACTGGGCTCTGTCATACCCATATGTATACGAAAGTATGGTACCAAAACTCAATAGCAGCTTCAGATCAAATGGAGCACACCACCTCTTGCTGAGCAAGAATCCTAATATAGGGGACCGCCAGCCTGTCTACCTACACCTGCGGGCATAAAACGTAGGCCCCCAGGCAATAGGGGCGTCAGTACAAAAAATGTACCGAGTATTTAAGCTATAAAAATTAGTATATAACAAACATGAAAGAAACATAGAGTAAAGGACTCAACTTGTGAGTCTAAATAGCTTTGTGAATCATGAAATATTTATAATGTCATGCATATTCATATAAATGTCATATCATGCATAGGTATATGCATGCATAACTTCATCAAGCCTCTAAGGGAATTCTATCATATCATCTCAGCCTCTGTGAGTGAAATCATAAACATATACCAGCTGATCAGGTGGTGGTGCATATATAACCATAACCTTTCCCCATACCCCATATACATATACTATACGCTTATATAACATCATCTGGTCATGAGTCAGTATACATGTATAAATAGATTCAATGCATAATGAAGTAAGTCAATAAGATCTCTCAAAATGTCATGAGACCCATGAACAGGCGATATGATAGTAGGACATATGGGGAATCCAGAATACAGGCAACCCTAGTACTTATAAGAATAGAATCACTTATGAAAGTTGTGTGTTTGATCGTTTCATTTTATCACATGGATCATGCTAAAAGGAAATAAGGGATAGCCTTAACATACCTCAAGTCGTTAATGCAACTCAACAACAAGCTTATCATAACTAGTGCGCCAACCCTATAACAAAGAAATACATGTACGACTTAGATGGCGCTAGTATATTACGTATCTCAAACGTTTACTCGATTCTAAAATAAAACGGGCAGCATCTCTCTTGATTTTACTGCTCCCTCAAGCCTACTATAGGTGAGATACAAAAAAAATACAATCAACAACTCAAAACCAACCTAATTACAATTCGGGACCTTCAATACAATAAATACCCCGAATATACCATAACACACCAATCAACAAGATCAATTAGCCTGAAACTGCAACGACGAGCGACCAACCTACTACCCTACCGCATGTGGTATTTCTCCATGCCCTTTTATCCTTCCAAACTCTATAAATCAGCAGCACAATAGGCCATCACGAGTGGACTACAAAACAGTCCACTAAAAGTGGGAAAAAATCGAACTCAAGGCTTCTGATCATCGTCTTGTGAGTTCTAACTATTAGGAAACCTATTTATCAACCTTTCTTGATATTAAAACACTTAAATACAGAAATTAGATATTTCTTAACTATGAAGTACCTTCCAAAACTTGAAGTACAAATAAAAAAGAGAGGCGGTATAAAGATACGTACATTATAGGGATCATTTTGATGTTATCTCTTCTCTATTTCGTAATCCGGATGTTAGTATTGTTTGAAACCCTATAATAGAGCTCAAGGATAGGTTTTACGTGTCAGTTTCTATCTAAAAATGAAGAGAGGGAGAGAGAGAAACAAGTTAGGACCTATATATCAACTTTTGAAAAGTCAAAGAGGTACTAGCTTGGCACCCTCGCATTAGCCCATCTTCCGATGCTTATATCATTTTATTCGGATATTGTATGAATGAACAATTAAGTGCATTAGAAACTATATTCCAAGAAATTCAATTTGGTATATAATATGTCCCAAAAAAACCTCAAATAGAACACCAAATTTATTTTCAAAAAGCTCTGTTACAAGGCAAATCCTTAGTCTATTTTTCCACAACTTAAATCCGATTTTTCCCAAACTTTATATTGTCTATACAAACGTCATATAGTAAATTTATGACTTTAAACTCATTTAAATCATGATTAAAAAGTCTCATATTCATTATATGTCACCTTGGGATGCACAGGGTGTAACAATCTTTCCCCTTATAAACATTCGTCCTCGAATATTAAACTCCCAGAGATCTATAGAAATTTTGGAAGAGTCTCCTCTGTAATGGTACCACTACCAACTTGTTAGATAGAAAACCCAACAATACAAAGCCACACAGGGCCACAATCATCAATAACACCAATGGCCTCACACGACCAATGACAATAACTAACATAAGAATCAAGTACCATATGCGTACATAAGGCTGTGATGTATCAGTCCAATCCTCCTCCGGAAGCAAAAACAAATGAGGATACCTAGACTTCATGTCTTTTTCAGCTTCCCAAGTCATCTTCTCCACATTCTTATTCCTCCAAAGTACTTTAACCGAATATATGTCTTTAGTTCTCAATCTCCTAACCTGTCTATCTAGTATAGCAATGGGAGCTTCCTCATATGATAGATGTTTTGTAACCTGAACATAGTCAATTGGAATAACTCTAGAAGGATCTCTGATACACTTACGCAGCATAGACATATGAAAAACTGGATGTACTGGCTCTAAGTTAAATGGTAAGTCTAAATCATATGCTACCTGGCCAACTTTGCGTATGATATTATAAGGTCCAATGTATTCAAGGCTAAGCTTTCCTTTCTTAACGAATATCATAATGCCTTTCATCAGTGACTGATACCTTTAGAAATACCCAGATATACCCGAAATTCTAAGTCTCGTCGTCGATTATCTACATAGGACTTCTAATGCTCTGAGCTGCTAATAGCCTTTCCCGTATAAGCTTAATCCTCTCAACTGCATGTTGTACCAACTCTGGTCCTACTAACTTAGTTTCCCCAACCTCCAAACATCCGATAGGTAACATACACTTCTGTCCGTAAAGAGCTTCGTATGGAGCCATCTGAATTTCGAAATGATAGATATTATTATATGCAAACTCAATAAGTGGAAGATGATCATCCCATCTAGCCCTGAAGTCTATCATACAAGACCGTAGCATATCCTCCAGTGTCTGAATAGTATGCTCAGCCTGACTGTCTGGGGATGAAATTTTGTACTAAGACTTACTTGAGTCCACAATCCTTTTTGCAAGGAACTCTAGAAATTAGCTGTAAACTAAGCAGCTCTACCTGAGATAATAGATATAGGTACACCATGAAGTTGTATTATCTACTTAATGTAAAGCCTTACATAATTCTCTGCTGAATACGTAGTCCTGACAGGCAGAAAATGGGCGAATTTTGTAAATCTATCAATAATAACCCATATAGAATCAAACTTATGTTGGGTACGAGGTAAGCCTATGATGAAATCCATATTAATTACTTTCCATTTCCAAGTCAGAATATCTGTAGCATGCAATAATCCACCGGGTTTATGATGCTTAATCTTAACCTGCTGACAATTAGGGAATTAAGAAACAAACTCTGCTATGTCCTTCTTCATTTTGTCCCACCAGTATATTTCCCTGATATCATGATACATTTTTATCACTCCTGGATGAACAAAATAACGAGAATAGTGAGTTTCTCCCATAACCTGTTGGCGCAACCCTATCATATTAGGAACACATAATCGACCTCGATATCCGAGGACTCCATCTCCTGTAATATCAAATGGTGTCTTCTCCTTTTGAGGGGATGTATCTCTATAATGAGCTAGCACATGATCCTTATATTGGCATTCTTTCACTTTAGTTACTAAAGAGTATGTTGTCGTGTCATGAATAGTAACTCGGATATCACCTGAATCGAGTAATCGAACTCCAAGGTTAGCTAGCTGATGAATCTCATGGTCTATGTCACTCTTCTCTGGCTATAAATATGATAGGATACCTATAGATCTACGGCTGAGGGCATCGGCTACTACATTCTCCTTCCCTGGATGGTATAAAATATCAACATCATAGTCTTTCAATAGCTCCAAACATCGGCTAATTCCTTTTGCTTGAAGACATACTGAAGGATATTATGATCCATATAGATATCAACATGAATACCATACAAATACTGCCTTCACATCTTTAGTGCATAAATCACCACGGCTAACTCTAAATCGTAGGTAGGGTAATTCTCCTTGTGCTTTGTTAGATTTCTAGAAGAATAAGCTACAATACTACCATGTTGCATCAGTACATAACCCAATCCAATGCCCGAAGCATCACAATAGATAGCATAACCATCGGTCCCCTCTGGAGTGTCAAAATCGGTGTTGAAGTCAATATGTCTTTCAATGCCTGGAAACCCCGCTCACAAGTATCAGTCCACTGAAACTTAGTCTCCTTCTGAGTCAACTTTGTCAATGGTACTGAAAGAGAAGAAAAGCCCTCTACTAATCTCATATAATAACCTGCCAAACCCAGTAAGCTACGAACCTCCATCGGTGTCGTGGGTCTAGGACAAGTCTTCCCTGCCTCAATCTTCTGTGTATCTACACGGATACCCTTATCTAAAATAATATGTCCAAGGAAAGATACAAAATTCAACCACAATTCACATTTAGAGAATTTTGCGTACAACTTTCATTCTTGTAAAACTCAAAGCACAGTACACAAATGATCTGCATGCACCGCCTATGAATAAGAATAAACCAAAATATCATCTATAAGTACAATCACGAACAGATCTAGAAAGGGTCTGAACACCATCAAGTCCATGAATACTGCTGGATCATTGGTCAAACCGAATGACATAACACGAAACTCAAAGTGCCCGTATCTGGTCTTGAATTCTATCTTTGGAATATTTTTCTCTCTAACCCTTACTTGATGGTACCCTGACCTCAAGTCGATCTTTGAGAAACACCTGTCACCATGCAACTAATCAAATAAATCATCAATTCTCGTGAGCGGGTACTTATTATTGATCGCCGCCTTATTCAACTGTCTGTAATCAATACACAACTGCAAGGAACCAACTTTTTTCTCACAAATAACACAGGTGCTCCCCACCATGATGTACTAGGTCTAATAAATCCTTTTCAAGAAAATCCCTCAGTTGTTCTTTCAATTCTCTCAGCACTGTAGGGGCCATTCTATAAGGAGAAATAGATATTGGCTGAGTATCTGGTAATGTGTCGATAGCAAACTCAATCTCCCGCTCTGGCGAAAGGCATGGAAGCTCATCGGGAAACTCATTAACCATCGGGATAGATTGAAGGGTCGGTGACTCTGCTTTCATATCCTATACCTGAACTAAGTGATAAATATAGCCCTTTCTGGTCATCTTCCTTGCCTTGAGACAGGAAATAAACCTATCTCTCGATGATGCAGTATTACCTTTCCACTATAGAACTGTCTCCCCCGGAAACTAGAACCAAACCATCTTTGATCTACAATCAATGTTAGCATAACAAGAAGCCAACCAATTGTGAGCACGTGATTTTTGCCTCATATGAGAATTGTTCCCAAAATTTCAAAATAAATAGTTTTGCATTGTGTG
>MU714353.1:10649-30265 GCA_026770625.1 Nicotiana glauca
AAATTTCAAGCAAAACAATTTCTTTAGTATTTTATAATTTTTTGTGAATTTTGTGTCATTTTTGCTAATTGTTGCATTTTATCTGTGCATCTTAATTCATATGAAAATACAAAACTATGCATTCTGCATTTAGGATTTAATTTCATATTTTAGTATTAATTTATTTTGGAACAAAACATGAAAATCACAAAAATAGTCCACTTTGCATTTTAATCATTTTAATTGTCAATTTGTCGTGAAATAAGTTTTAAATAATTTTAGAATTTAACTAGTTTAGCTTTGACATCTATTAGTATTTTTATTTTTAATTGTGCATCCTTATAAAACTAAGGAAAAATAAAATAAAATACAAAATGAAAATGAGTAAAAGAAATAAAAAGAAAATAAAGGGAATAAACAAAGAAAGAAAAAAGGACTGCCCTGAATTGGGCCTTTTAATGAAAATTTTGCCCAGCCCAATTCACTTACCCACCTCAGCCTAAATATACCCCACATCAACCCAAACCCAATTGACCAACCCGGTCCCTCCCCAATACCCAACCAAATGACGCCGTTTTGGCGTTATTCAATCCAAGTCGTTCATTACCCTCAATCCAACGGCCCCAGCCCCTTCTGCCACCTAAATAATAATGTCCAAAAATCCCTAAACACTAAAGAACATAATCATCCTCCTCGTACACTTCCCCTGTAACTCCCTCCCCCCCCCTCCCGTGCGTCTCCACCATCTTCCACCTTATCGCTACCGTTGGCGGCCAACGTCCAAATCGCCTAAAAATTATACCACAGATTCCCCAAACCTTCCTCTTTCCAACCCTCCAATCCCCATGGTTCAACAAATCCCCGTCAAACACCCCAAATCTTACAAACTCTAGGCGCCGCCACCACCGTACACGGTGGCGCCACCTCCAAACTCGTCCAAAATTACACCCCATGCTCCTCTCTTTCTCCCTTTTCCATGTCCAGGTTCATTGTCCTTTAAATCCATGCCGAGTTTTTCGAATATCAAATTGAAGTTCTGACCCAAAAACCTAATTCTTACAAACATCCCCAAAATCACACTCCAAGCCCTCCTCGACTTCCTTATGCCGAATTTCAAGCCGAAATCCGTCGAATCCAAGTGGAATCCTACGAATCTTGAATCTAGGGTTTGAACAACTCTAATCCGTGTGGGCTTTCAAGTGTTCAAAACCAGTGAGTTTCTTATTTTTCTGGTTGATTTATTTGCATTATTTTCTTTTCATGACTATTTTCGCTTCATTCAGTGACTTGGTTCTGTTTGGGGTTCAGTAATCAAGTTTGTTTTTCTCAGTTCATTTCATTTTTGTCTTGAGTTTTGTTAACTGTTAACATGAATTTGTTCTTAATTTCGTCATTAGTATAAGCATTAGTTTCTTGTTTAGTGCTTTAGGTTTAGTTTTAATTGTTGGTTATCCGTTTGTAGTTAGTAAGATTTCTCTGTCTTAGATTAATTTTTTTCAGGATAGTTAATTCTGTTCTAGTATTTATTTGTAATTATATTTTGTTTGTTTGGTTTAATCTGGTTCTTGGGTTTAGTTAGTCAATCTATATGTGTTGACTACAACTTGAAATTAGTTAATTGATTGTAGCTCATTGTTAGATTTAATATCATGTTTAGTTAAATTGTCCAGTTAGTTTAATTTTAGGATCTTTTGGTTATAGCTGAGTTAATTAGTTAGAATTAGAGGTTTGAATTGATTAATTTAGTCAATTAGAAGTCAAATAAAGGCTAGTAATTCTGAGTGATGGTTGATGGTGTTTTGGGTATCAAAAATGGCATGTTTTGCCAAAATAGCGATTTTAGAATTTAAATAAGGGTAATATAGACTTTTAGATAAGAAGAATCCTGCAGTAACATGAATTAGAAGCCTCTAGAAACTTCTAGATAGGGGTTCAAGCTAGATTTCAGAAAATTTAGGGTAGTTACTTGTAGCAAAAGTCAATAACTAAAGGATTAAACTGAAAATAAGTGAGGGACAAGTGTGTAAAATTTGAATCTGAAGTTGCACCCTAATTTTGCCTATAAAATGGCATCACCCTGCCTTGTTTAACAAGTTTTGAAGCCTCAAAAAATTCCCCCTAAAAACTTCCTTTTCAATTTCAGATCTGATTTTGAAATTCAAACCTTCAAAAATCTAAAAACAATAGAAATCTAATAGAAAAATCCAAAAAAATATATTGTTCCATTAACACTTTAGATGAATTTCAACTTTTAGTTGTTGTTTCATAGTTTAATTCAGTTTGGGTTGGCTGAAGATCCATAGATCTGCTGGTATTGATTTTGAGTGGGTTTTTGAGTTCAATTGAGTCATTTTGGATCAAATTGAGTGCTGTTGTTTTCTGTGTTGTGATTCTGGAACCACTGAGTCATTTCTGGACTAATAATTGGTTGTGTTGGTTGTTGTGTTACTGCTAGTTTACCTTTGCTGACTGATCATTGTTACAGTTGATCTCACTTTCTTCTTCATTTTATCTTAATTCCAGGTACACATCTTGTAAACTCCCGTGCTTATGGACATGAAAGGAAGTGAATGAATGATTCTCTAAGTATTTTCATATCGTGTTCCATGTAGTTTAGTTTAAATTCTTATTTGTACTTAATAGGACTGTTGGACTACTGCTGCACTACTTGAGATTATTTGAGATGTTTAGCTTGTTGATTTTAACCTAGTAGTAGTTTAGTACATAATAGCTTAATGTCTTGCTTTGATTTTTTATTTTAAAGGATACTATGAATGTGAAAAATTGAATTGGAAATACTGTTTTTGTAATTGATATTTGGACTATGTAGGTTATTAGATTTGCTATCATTCATCCGAAAATATTAGCTTAGCATAGTTTAAATTCTAGATGTTGTAAAGTTTGACAAGTCAATATACAATTCGAAATTGATTAAAAAGGCAGTATATATATAACGATTAGTAATTTGCTTCAAAAATCCTTGTTCACTTATGGTTAAGTGATAATTTGATTTCAGTTACTGTTTTATTAAGTTGTAGCATAAACAATAGGTTTGGACTTAATATACACATGAATTAGAGTTGTAATTGTTAGGGTATTGTAAAAACTGAGTTAAAATCAGAAAACAATTGTTCATTTTGTTGAGTTAATTAATTGAAATTGATAGTTTTAAAATCTTCAGTAAGGTAGCTGTGCAATTTGAGCTGAGGTTTGAATTAAATAAGTGGCTAAAGGCTTAATGGCCCATTTACAAAATTTCAAGGCATTTTTGAGCAGCCAAGGTCCCGTTTGGTGTATGCATGTGTTTGGACCTGGGCCAAAGCTTTGGCAATAATTGGGAAAATTCCAAGTTTGGTCAGGGAATCGATCCCATGACCCCTTTCTATGAATGCTGACTAGTTAATGCAGACTATGTCACATGACTTGGGCTTTTGGGCCTGAAGTTTATACGAAATTTGGACTGGTACCAGCCTTAGGATATAGAAAATTAATTCATAAATATAAAATTGGGTTTCGAATTAGGTAGTGGGTTCAAGCTAAAAGGGTCTTCCCTTTTGTTTGAATTCGGACTTGAATTCGAGGCCCGAATTTATAAATGTGAATTAATTGGCCTTTTAGAGACAAGTAATAAAAAGAAAATCTTAGTTGCTTTAAGTTGGCCTTCTAATAATAATATGAGACGAGCCTCGCCAAACAAATATACAAATTGCGGGGCCCTCACTAGTTATTCAATTAAAATACTTAGCATTTGGAGCGTGCCGTTTAGCGAATTTCACGGCCCTTCGCAAAGTTAAAAGACGTTAGTCACTTTAGGCGCGTTTTTTAATAATCTTACCTTCCTAAACTCAGGTGTGCATTTCATGCAACCCAAATCCAAATCCAAAAATGTTGAATAAGAATGTGTCGAGGATCCGGGTGCATTTCATGTGACGTGATCTGAAAACACGTTCTTAAATGACGTTCATTTTCTAAAATTTAATAAAAAATGGTAAATAACTTTAAAATTGCACTATAGGTTTAATATGCATAAAAATCAGATTTTAGCCAAATATAGCAGTTGAGCGACTGTGCTAGAACCACGAAACTCGGGAGTGCCTAACCCCTTCTCCCGGGTTAACAGAATTCCTTACCTGGATTTCTGGTTCGTGACTGTTAAACAGAGTCAATCCCTTTCCTCGATTCGGGATTCAAACCGGTGACTTGGGACACCATAAATCTCCTAAGTGGCGACTCTGAATCTCTTAATAAATGAATCCCGTTTCGATTGTCCTTTAATTAGAAAAACTCCTTTTTTATTATACCCTTCACGGGGTGTAGTAAGCCGGAAAAAGGAGGTGTGACAGGGCTGATCCCTCTATTGAAGCTGACCACCACAAAGTCAAGGACACTGCCTCCTCATGTGACCAAACTCTTCACACTCATAACAACTACCCGGTGTTGGAGATGGGGACTTAAGGGAACCCCTCGCACCGGAGTGACTAGCAGATGCACTCGACGTAGAAGAACCCTGAGCTGATGGGGCACGAGATGAACTCTGAGCTGGGAGGGCGCTGAGTGAAGGTTGGCCCTGCTGGGACCCATGATGACCATGACCTGAAGATGCCCCACTATACTCTGGACGGGCCGACTGAGCAGGCCTGAAAGAATGACCTCTACCATATTGGAACTGGCCCCTTGAAGGATCCACGAGGCCTCTTGGCCTCCCTCTCCTCTTGCTCCCGACGATAAACTGTCTCAATCGCACAAGCGATATCCACCACCTCCTCGAACGTAGCACCCAATACTCTCTCTCTATTCATCAGAATACGGAGATGGTAGTTAAGGCAATCCACAAATCTCCTAATCCTCTCGTGATCTAACGGAATCATCCAGGTGGCATGACGAGCCAACTCAGAAAACCTCATCTCATATTGGGTCACGGTCATATCTCCCTGTGTCAACCACTCAAACTGCATACGCAGCTCCTCTTTACAGGACTGCGGTACATACTTCTCCAAGAAGAGAGTGAAGAACTGCTGCCAAGAAAGGGGTGTTGCACTAACAGGCCTACGCCTCTCAAAATCCTCCCACCAAGTAAAGACAGCCCTAGTAAACTGGAAGGTAGTAAATGCTACACTACTAGACTCGAGAATCTCTGATGTACGGAGCATCCGCTGACACCTGTCAAGAAAACCCAGGGCATCCTCGCCTTCATCACCACTGAATGTCAGAGGCCGGAGTCTACAAAACCTCTAAAGACGACACTACTCATCCTCTGGCATAACTGGAACCCTGAGCTCCTACATTTGTGCAACCGGCTGAGCTAGAGGTGCCTCTAGCATCTGTAGTCCCTGTACTACCTGCTCAGGTGTGCGAGCAGCGGGGGTATGGTTGCCTCTTCCAGCCTACAAAGTAGATGCTGCTGTGGTGGCTGAAACTGCCTGAACCAAGCCCAGTGCAAACAGTCAAGATCTGAGCCAAGCTCTCCTGTAGACCTAGAATCATGATGGGCACAACTGGTGCCTGAACTAGTGCTGCTGGAGTTTGATCCGGAGCTGGTGTAGCTGGTAGATCAACAAGTGCTTCCCTCACTTCTCTGCCTCTGCCACGACCACGACCGCGTCCACGACCTCTAGTGGCCTCAGTGGGTGGTACCGGTGGTTATCCACCTTGTCCGGTAGCTCACGTCCTCACCATCTGTGAAAGAATAGAATAACAGAAGTTTAGTTCTCGGATCAACAAAGTCGCACGACAAGAATTTCAAGAATAGGAAGTTTTTCCTAGAAGTTCTGCAGCCTCTCGAGGATGAATACAAGTATCTCCATACCAATCCGCGAGACTCTACTAAACCGGCTCATGACTCGTGAGACCTAGTGACCTAGGTTCTGATACCAACTTGTCATGACCCCAAACCCCGATCGTGATGGCACCCAACACACTGCTAGGAAAGCCTGACCAATTAACAAACTTAACCCATTTCTCATACAGTTCATTATTAGCTAACACAGTTAAATTTCCAAAATCATAATATTAGAAGTCTGAAATAAGAGTTAAACATGCGGAATTTCGAATAATAATCCTATTACATAGCCCATATAGATCTGATGTCACAATTCTGAGCCTCCAATACAAGTTCAATAGCCTAATACATAGCAATCTAGGGAATGCGGATAAAGTAAGAGAATAGAAGGGAGAGATCAGGGCTGCGAACGCAGTGCAGCTACCTCGATGCTCCCGGATATGCGCTACCTGACTGAAAATCCTCAACACCCTCAAATGCACCTGAATCTGCACGCGAGGTGTAGGGAGTAATGTGAGTACTCCGACCCAGTAAGTGATAAACATAGATAATGAAAGAGTATAAGAAATCATGGAGGAACACAGAGTAATCTACATTGTGGCAGTTTAAAAACAAGTAATATGAAAGCGATAAACCAATGAAATCGAAATGTGGAAATGCCAGAGCAAATAAGCAGTTAAGTGACAAATAAATAAAATATATATATATATATATATATATATATATATATATATATATATGTAAAGAAAATCAACACATAGAACGGTACCCTATAGTACCCGCTGCAGCATGCAGCTCGATCCATTTATTTATCGTCGACGGTGCTCACTGGGGGTATACAGACTCCGGGAGGGGCCCCTAAAAGCCCAAACTCAATAACAAGCCATCTCGTGGCGCCAATCTAGGCCTTCGGCCTTATATCAATATCAGAATAACACTGTTGCGACCCACAGGTATCACGACTCGGATTTCCCACCCTCGGGAGTCGTGATGGCGCCTATTAATAGGAGCTAGGCAAGACAACACTTATATATCCCTTTCGTTACCAAAATTCTTCTTTAAACAATTTAACAATAATAATATAAATATAGAGGAATAAATTAAATGAGCGAAAAACTTAAGTAATTAGACTAAATTTTATGCGGAAACTCAACATAATCCTCTACCCAAGAACTGGTGTCACATTACTCATGAACTACTAAGAATACTAAACACAACCGTTTGAAAGAAATATAAAACTATTTGTCTCGAGTAGATCAGATAACAGACTGAAAATAAAGATAGAGGAGACGCCGGGCCTGCGGACGCCTGCAAGGCTACCTCAGTGTCTCGCTAGTCAAAATGCTAACACCCGCACTACTACTTCTGTTGTCCGAAACATGTATCTGTGCAAAAGAGCACAGAATGTAGTATCAGCACAACCGACCCCATGTGCTGGTAAGTGCCTAGCCTAACCCCGGCGAAGTAGTGACGAGGCTAGGACCAGACCATCAAATAAACCTTTGCAGTTCAAATATATATATATATATATATATACATACACATACACATACATATAGCAAGGAAGTTGCAGGAAACAACCAGTCAATGTGGGAAAAGAATATTTTAGTGGAAGGTAACAATATTAAATACAAATACTAAATAAAAAGGAGTCAACAAAGTCATAACATCAACAAGTATTAAAAGAATCGATTTTTGCACGGCATCACCCTTCGTGCTTTTACTCTCTTCCTCACCCAAACAATATAAAATAAAACTGTGCACGGCATCACCCTTCGTGCTTTTACTCTCTTTCATCACAATTTAATCAATAGATATCAGTACGGAATGGCACATCCTACGGCACGACATCACCCTTTATGTTTTACACTCTTCCCTCACATTATCAAACAATACACGGCATCACCCTTCGTGCTTTACCACTCTTCCTCACCCAAACAACAATCACAGTTAAGGGGCAAGGAAAATAAACTAGAAATTATTAATAGGGTCCAATAAGGACTCAATAATATACAATAAAATTTCCAGCAAGGAATATATCAACAATTTCATAAATAATTGGAGAGGAAATAATTCAATGATTCTTTCTTTTTCTTTCATTCTTACTTAGTAATTCATTTATAAATTGAATTAACGCTCCTCAAATATTAAATATCACAATTTTCTTCACATACTCTTCATAATATATAGAAATCATCATTTAGACACGGAGAATATAGCATAATCCAAATATTCGTAATATAAAGACTCACGGTCATACTAGACACCAATGTATAGATACTCGTCACCATGTCTATACATCGTACTCGACAATTAACAAGTAGAAAATAAGGCTCAACTCCTATTCCCTCAAGTTAAGGTTAGACCAAACACTTACCTCAGAGTTCTATGGTCAATTCAATCCTTAAGCACCACTTTTCCTTTCGAATTTGGCTTCAATCCAATCGTATCTATACACAATTGATTTAATATCATCAATAATACTAAACAATCCAATCCAAAAGCCTAAATATATTTTCCTAAACATTCTACCCGAAATTATAAAAATCGACCCCGGGCCCGCTTGGTCAAAATACGAGGTTCGAACCAAAATAAATTCACCCATTCACCCACGAGCCCGAATATATAATTTGCTTTCAATTTTGACCCCAAAACGAGGTCTAATTCACGAAATAGTTGAAAACCCTAACTCTACCCAATTCTCTAATTTCTACCTATTTTCACATGCTTTAGGCCTAGGAATTTAAATAATATTGATGAAAAGTGAAGGAAACGAGTTAAGAATTACTAACCCAAGGAGTTTTGGTGAAGAAGTGCTTCAATAGACGCCTATGGACCTTGGAGAAAAGAGAGTTCGTGAAAAATTTGAGAACTCCCGAAATGGTTCTATTTTGGGACTTTTAAAGAACTGGGTGAAAATTGCTCTATGCGATCGTGGAATCATCAATGTGATCGCATAGAACAACTTAATGTCTACCAAAATTAACTCTATGCGATCACAGAAGAATCAATGTGATCGCATAGAACAAACCGATGACTGCCAAAATTTACTCTATGCAATCGCGGAAGGATCAATGCGATCGCATAGAACTAATTGATGACTCCCAAAATTAACTCTATACGATCGTGGACATCCCTATGCGATTGCATAGAACAAATGAGTTACTACCAAAATTAACTCTATGCGATCGCATAGAACAAAAACCTGGACACCAGCTGTCACACCTCCCTTTTTGCTACTTATTACACCCCGTGAAGGGTATAAAAGGTGTTTTTCCAATTAAAGGACAATCGAAACGGATTCGCTTATTAAGAGATTCAGAGGCGCCACTTGGGAGATTTATGTTGTCCCAAGTCACCGGTTTGAATCCCGAATCGAGGAAAGGGTTTGACTCTGTATTATAGTCGCGAACCAGAAATCCGGGTAAGGAATTCTGTTAGCCCGGAAGAAGGGGTTAGGCACTCCCGAGTTCCGTGGTTCTAGCACGGTCTCTCAACTGTTACATTTGGAAAAATTTTAACTTTAATACATGTTAAATCTATAGTGAACTTTTAGAATTATTTGCCGCTTTTAGTCAATTTTAAAGAGAGTGAACGTCGTTTAAGAACGTGTTTTTGGATCACGTCACATGAAATGCACCCGGATCCTCGACACATTCTTATTCAACGTTTTGGGATTTGGATTTGGGTTGCATGAAATGCACACCCGTATTTAAGAAGGTAAGATTGTTAAAAAGGCGCCTAAAGCGACAAACGTGTTATTAACTATACGGGTGGCCACGAAAATCCGCTAAATGGCACGTCCCGAATTTTAAGTATTTTAATATAAGCGTTCAGCGAGGGCCACACAATTTATGGATTTTATTTAGTGCGGCGTACCTCATTTTTATTTTTAAAAGGCCAATCCTAAAAGAACTACGGTTTGCTATTAAAGATTGTTTCTAAAAATAAACCTAATTTATTGATAATATGAGTGAGCCAACATTATGATATTCAAGGAAATTTGGGCCTCGAGTTCAAGTCCGAAATCGAACAAGGCGATCTCCGTTTCTGGAAAAACCCTTAGCTCAAGTCCGGTACTTGACTTGAAAGGCCCAGAACCCACCATTTAATTATTAATGGGAGGCATGCCTTTTTGTAGAGAAACAAAACTGGCCTAGCGTTTAAGCGCTGGTCTTCTAGTGAGCCCAGAACCCAAGCCCTTGTGAGATCACGAGAGGGCTGCTCTTGGGCCAATTTTCTAAGGCCCAATTATGCCAAAGGACTAAAAGTCTTCATACTTTAATTCATACCTCAGGAGTTAAAAACTCTTAATATATTAAGCTGGTTCTAGCACCAGTTTTAAACCAAACTGCGCTGATGGCCCAAAACTTACGGAAAATAGCTCCTAAGCCCCAAACCCTGTGAATCCTCGACCAAATCTATTCAACAAATTAATGGGAGTGTTCTGAAATTTAATTAACCAATTATCAATGAACTCCGAAACTTGGGACATATCAGCTATTTTAAAACCAATCCAGAATAATGTTACTTTACTAAAACGTAATCCCCGATTAAAAATAGAAAAACTGGACTGTTAAAATCAACTGAAGTATGAACTAGTTTTTAACATTGCTGAAATTTGAAACTACATCACACTACACCATACTATACTAGTAACATATCAAACCAAATGCTAAACCAAATTAAAATTACTAACTAGTGAGTTCACAGACTCATAAGAGTGAACTAAACCAACTTAACAATCTATATAACAGTTCATTACAAATCTAAACAACAGAAGTAATGCTAGTTAAACAGTCCAAGTTTAAAAAATTCGCGTGCACTAAATTAGAAGGCTACACATTTCTAACTAATTATATCTTCAAGCATTCATAATGAGCACAGACTTGGAACACCACTTCATTTCATTTTAATGGAAGTTTACGTCAGTTGTGAGGTCAAATGTGAGTACCAGGCAACGAAAATACAAGCAAAAGAAGGAGGTCAGCTCAGCAACGACAACAAACCGAATTCGGCAAGCAATAATAACTTGGAATCAATCTAGAAATAGCTCCAAAAACAGCCCAGCAATAATCAAAGATGAATAAAACCAATAGATAGCCAAATAAACTCGCTTGAACCCAAATCCAAACTTGAAATTAAACTAGAAAAGCTTCTGAAGTTTCCAGCAACCAGAAACAAATCAAAATAGTTTGAATAAATCCAAAACAACTTGAAATTGAGCCCAGGGACATTAGAGGCTCGGATTCATAACTGGAATTGCAGAAATTTCAATGTAACAGTGTATTTTTTGAGTTTTTTGGAGGTTTTCTATTGTTTTTTTTTTTTTTGGTTTTTTGAATGTTGAATTTCAAAATCAAATCTGAAAACTAGAGAGCTTTTTTTGGGGGGAGGGGTGGTGGGAATTTTTGAAGGTCCCAAAAGTCCTTTAACAAGGCACTACCTACTGCCTTTTATAGGCAAAACTCAAGGGGAACTTCAGATTTTCAGTTTTTCTTCTAAGGTCCTTCTTTAATTTCAATTTGGTCCCTGAGTTTTTAACTTGGGACGCAAGCAACTACCGCTATCAATCTAAACTTTTAACTACCACCCCTCGTTGAAGCTTCTAGTAATTCAAAAATTCAGTCCCCAAATTAATCCTTTATTAACTAATTAGAATAAGGACTGACCAACTAACTCTAATCAACTCAACTAAGCTGGATATACTCAACTATAACTAGAAATTAACTAACTAAACCAAGCATTAATCACAGAATTTTGTTCAATTATTAACCAATTCAATCAACAATCAAAAGTAAACCATTACTAGCTATTAGTCTAACAGAATTAAGACCAAAAGTTGAGCTAAATCAGAAAACATTTAAAAGACAACTACTAAATTAAACTAATCGGAACGAATAGCTAACAGGCGATAATTAAACAAAAACCAATCGAACCATCAGCCTTAACTAATCATGCAAACTAATTACTGTCAAAATCATTCTAGCACTCTAATTGAATCTACATGCTAGCAAGAAAAACAGAGATAGAAGAGTAACTGAAAAAGAAAAGAAAAGAAAGGGAACGAACTTACTAAACACAAAATCCGGCCAGTTTCACAATCCAAATTCAGTTAACTCCGGTAGGAATTGGACGTTATCAATCACAGATTCTTTATGAGGAAGGTCCCAGGATCAGGTGGTATCAATTTGGAGAGATTTGGGGCAACTAGGGTTTTGGCCGGAAAACCTTCTATTTAATATTCGAGGCATTTTAGTCATATTCGAGGGAAGGGACTTAGGTATTTGAGATGAGGAGGCCGAGGAGAATCTACGGTGTTAATTTGGCGGCCATTGGCGTAACTAGCGTCGTGGCCGAAAAAGCTTTGGGAGAAGATTTGACGAGTTGGGTCGGGATTTGAAAGAAACAAATGGGATATCTGGAAAGAGGATGTGCAGAGGAAGCTGGGGTGTTATTTTGGTGGCCATTGGTGGTGGTGGCAATCACCGGAGGTGGCTCCGCCGGTGGTGTTACAGTGAGGAGATACGAGGAAGACAAGATATGTTTTTTAGGGTTGAATTATTTTTGAACATTCATATGTAATGTAAAGATCAATCGTGGTCGTTGGATTAAAGGGCATGGATGGCCAAGATTGCATGACACCCAAAACGGCGCCGTTTCATGCCTATGGGAGCTGGACCGGTTTGGCCAGGATTGGGCCTGGGTTGAAGGCGGGTTCAGGGTGATTTTTGGTTTGGGCCCAGGCAGAATTTGTTAAAATTGGCCCAAATTGGGTCTTCTAATAAAGGCCACTCTTTTAATTATTTTCTTCTTTTATTTCAACTTGATTTCTTTTCTCTTTTTCCCTATTTTTTTTATTTTGATTTTGTTAAAAATGACAAAGAATAAAATCAAAGATCCAATTGACTCTAATATTCTATTTATTTAATTCCCAAAATTTACTAATTCCTAATTTTAAACTAAAATTTAAGACAAATTCTACAAATTAAAAATAAAAGTGCAAATAACCATTTTTGTCATTTTCTTTATATGTAAACAATTTTAACTACTAACTAACACTAAAATATGAAATTAAGTCCCAAACAGATGCCAAATTTATTTTTGTATTTTTCCTATGAATAAAAATGCACAAATAAAATGCAAACAATTAACAGAAAATAACACCAAAATTCACAAAAAATGTAAAATAATAAAAAAATTATTTTGTTTGAATTTTGGGAATAATTTGCTTAGGGCAAAAATCACGTGCTCACAGCTGCCCCTCTTTGCCTGGAAACACGAAGAGTTTTCGTGCAAAGATAAGTGTGCGGAAACGAGCGATTTTTTACCCGTTCGAATATTCCGTGTGAAGCACTCTCGAAAATCGTCTGACCGCACCCTGCTTCGGAGGTTGCCTACATATCCTTGGCTAAAAAGGAATCAGTTCAGTGTAGTTTGGGAAGGTTTGGTAGCTGGGACTACCAGGAGCTGTGATTTCACTGCTGTTGCTGCTATTACTGCTCGCTGACCTCCTTATTACACTGTGGTAAAACAAAAGAAGCTAACCTAAGCTATGATCTATGAGTTACAAAAGGTCCTACCTATGTCTTCAAACTTTTCTTGTGTTGCCTTGAACTTGTATTATTTCGATGGAATTATTGTGTTGTTGCCTTACATTGTGATCGGAGATGTTTTACCATTCCTCCGAGTGATGCTTGACTGCTGAAATTTGAAATATGTACCTCTATTCTCCAGGCGGGCTCCTGATTGCTGATGCTTGAAAAGTATTCCCTTATTCTCCAGGTGGGCTCCTGACCGTGATGCTTGAAAAGTATTCCCTTATTCTCCAGGTGGGCTCCTGACCGCGATGCTTGAAAAGTATTCCCTTATTCTCTAGGTGGGCTCCTGACCGCGATGCTTGAAAAGTATTCCCTTATTCTCCAGGTGGGCTCCTGACTACAACAAAATAGACAAACAAAGAAAATTTCCTGCCCCAGTTTGACGACTGGGCACATCATGTTATCAGATATTAAAAGTAAAAGCTAAAATTTTGAATTGTACTTCCCTTGTTCCCAGGTGGGCGCCTGACTGCTGAACTTGAAAAGTATTCCCATGTTCTCCAGGTGGGCGCCTGATTGCTAAAACTTACAATGTATTCCCTTGTTCCCCAGGTGGGCGCTTGATTTCAACGAAATAGACAAACACAGAAGATTTTCTGCCCCAGTTTGGTAGCTGGGCACATCATGTAACCAAATATTACTAAAATTTTAAAGCTAAAACTTGAATTGTACTTCCCTTGTTCTCCAGGTGGGCGCCTGATTGCTGAACTTGAAATGTATTCCCTTGTTCTCCAGGTGGGCGCCTGATTTCAACAAAAATAGACAAAACAAAGAAAAATTTTCTGCCCCAGTTTGGTGGTTGGGCACAGATGTGAGTGTTAAACTGAATTATTCTACCAACTATTATAAGAATTTGAAAGCTAAGTCCTATTATCCAGGGAGTTCCTGACAACTCCTATCCATTACGAACCTAAGTTATATCTTCTAAAGGTATTACTCCCACTACATTTGTTATCAAAAAGGTCTTAAACTACTCCCCATTATCCAAGAGGGTCCTGACAACTTCTAGTTAAACGACAGATTTAACCTAAGTTATATCTACTAAAGGTACGACTTTCACTATATCTTGTTATCTAAACAGACCTTAAAACTACGTCCCATTATCCAGGAGGGTCCTGAAAGTGTATGGTCAAACCTGTTTTGGTGCTTGCTCTTTCTCCTACGGAGGGTTTCTCCGAAACAAACGAAATTTTTTACCCCTGTTTCAATCAAAGAAATATTTGTTAATATAAAATGGTGGTTAGTTGCTGGCGTTCTTGTTGGGGTATGTCCTAGCTGCTTGAGCTTTACTCCGACCAGCTTCCCTGGACTTGCCTTGAACCTCCTTGACTTCCTGACCGAATTTTAACCCCTGACTTTGATGACCCAACTGTTTTATCCCGTATTGCTATTTTTGTGTTTCTCACCCCTCTATCTGAAACTTCGCTTCTTCCCCACAACTATCTGATTAACCTACCGATGGAACTTCCAACGGTCCTTTATGTTTTACTTTTCTTTGATATGTTCCAATCCCGATGTGCCGTACAACTGGGAATCTGGTAGTTAGCCTTGACATCCTTCTTTGCTTTTGACCAGAACTGACACTGAAACATCTTATAGACAGACTCCAAGATAATGAAATGCAATGTCCTTAAAGGTTAAGGATAGAAAGACTCCGAAACGGATGATTTGTAATGAAGAGAAGAGGATAGGACTTATGTGAATGGAACGGCTGGTACCATTGATCGTGCCATGCATTTTGATTAACCAGCCTAGTCTATCCAACCAATCAGTTTCCAATTGCCACATTTGCTATTCCAGCCTTTCATGACCTGACTTTCACCAAAACCCAACCCTGCTTGGCTTGCCATGTTTCGAGCAGCCGTTGACCACAGACTTGTTTCATTTGCCCAACTGAAAACTCACCTTCGCCTTTCGGTGCCCGTAAGGGTTTTCACCGGCAAGACTTTCTCATTTTTTATTTCTTTCAAAACTCACTTCGCCTTACGGTGCCCATGAGGGTTTTCACCAATAAGACTCTCTCATTTTTTATTTCTCTCAACTCACTTCGCCTCATGGTGCCCGCGAGGGTTTTCACCAATGAGACTCTCTCATTTTCATCATTTGCCCCTGACATGAATCACTTTACTTGCTAGCATTAGCACTTCTTGAAGATTGATCGGAAGGTCTTTCTTTGGACTGTAATGCGGTTTTTGGATAGGGTTTAGAAAGAAGAGTATAGAGGCTCAAAATAATTCAATCACAGGTTTGACATTACAACTTTCGGAATCAGCTTTCTTACAACAACCACAACTTTTGCCCCAGTTTCTTTCTTGGGGGCTTTTGGAGTTTTGTTTTGGTGTGACTGAACCTTAGAGAGGCTGCCTACGTACCCTTTCGGGATCAAGTCAAACGTAGTTCAGGTCATAAAATTACATCGTTGTTGCGATATTTCCCTTCTTCCACCTTCCCTTTTTTTTCTTTTCATTTCTTTTCTTTTCCTTTCCTTTTCTATTTTTTTTCTTTTCTCTTTTTTTTATTTTTCTCTTTTTTTCTTTTTTTTTCTTTTCTCTTCTTTTCTTTTCTTTTATTTTCTTTTTCTTTTTCTCTTCTTTTGGCCTATTCTTCCTGTTTCTCCGCTGATCTTCCTCACTCGTGCTTCTGCATTTCGATATTGATTTCGAAAGAGGGGTACGAAAGAAAATAAAATAAAGCTCAAAAAGGGGTAACAAAGAATAAAGTGTTTGGATAGCAGAACCAAATTCCTTCGTCATTTCAATCTCAAAAATATACCAAATACAATTAAGTACAATTAGACAAAGGAATCATACATAGTATCGCTTGACTGCATCAGAGTTGATAGCTATTTCTACACATTTCCCTTCCACATCTGTCAGATATAATGCACCATTGGACAATACTCGGGTTACAACAAATGGCCCCTGCCAGTTGGGGGCGAAATTTCCTTTTGCCTCAACCCAATGAGGTAAGATACGCCTCAATACCAATTGCCCTACTTCAAACTTTCGCGGATGCACTTTCTTGTTATATGATCTTGCCATTCTCTGTTGGTACAATTGTCCATGACATACTGTTGCCAATCTCTTTTCATCAATCAAGCACAGTTGTTCCAAGTGAGCCTTGACCCATTCAATATCTTCAATTTCCACCTCGGCAATAATCTGAAGGGATGGTATTTCAACCTCTATGGGTATTACTGCTTCCGTACCATATACCAATGAATAAGGAGTCGCCCCTACTGAAGTGCGAATAGTAGTGAGATAGCCTAACAAGGCAAAAGGTACTCATGCCATTGCCTGGACTCTTCCACCATTTTTCGAAGTATCTTCTTAATGTTCTTGTTAGCTGCTTCGACCGCTCCATTCGCCTTAGGACGATATGGGGTGGAATTGCAGTGCGTGATCTTAAACTGCTGACATGTCTCCACCATTAGATGGCTATTGAGATTGGCAACATTGTCTGTGATAATTACCTTCGGGATTCCGAATCGACAAATGATATTCGAATGCACAAAATCGACCACTGCCTTCTTGGTCACCGATTTGAAAGTTTTTACCTCAACCCACTTAGTGAAATAATCAATGGCTAACAGAATAAACCTGTGCCCATTTGATGCCGCTGGCTCGATCGGCCTAATGACATCCATTCCCCAAGCAACGAAGGGTCACGGTGCCAACATTGTATGCAATTCAGATGGCGAAGAATGAATCAAATCTCCATGTACTTGGCATTGATGACACTTCTACACGAAACTGATATAATCCCGTTCCATAGTAAGCCAATAATAACCTGCTCGAAGAATCTTCTTGGCCAATATGTCCACAAACTCCCGCATGTACCTCGGTCATGATAGTTGTGACCTGTTTAGAATCCATGCACCTCAATAAACCAAGATCTGTGGTTCTTTTGTACAACACTCCTCCATTGAAGAAAAATCCGCTTGCTAAGCATCTAATGTCTCTCTTTTGATCCCCTGTGGCCTGTGCCGGATATACTCCCATCCTGAGGTATTCTTTGATATCATGAAACCACGGCTCACCATCAAGCTCTTCTTTCACCATGTTATAATAGGCATGCTGATCTCAGACCTGAATCTGCAACGGGTCCACATACGCCTTATCTGGATGATGAAATATCGATGACAAAGTGGCCAAAGCGTCAGAAACTTCATTATGAATCCTTGGAATATGCCTAAAGTCTATCGATAGAAACCGTTGACAAAGTTCATGTAAACACTGCCGGTACGGTATGAGCTTTAAGTCTCGTGTCTCCCATTCTCCTTGAATCTGATGCACCAGAAGATCTAAGTCGCCCATGACCAAGATCTCCTGGACACCTATGTCTATAGCCAACCTCAAACCCAAGATACATGCCTCGTATTCAGCCATGTTATTGGTGCAGTAGAAGCGAAGTTGAGCTGTAACAGGGTAGTATTGCCCTGTCTCAAAAATAAGTACCGCTCTTATCCCGACGCCTTTGGTATTGGCGGCCCCATCAAAGAACAACTTCCACCCCGATTTTTCGTCTTGTTCTAATTCCTCGACATGCATTGTCTCCTCATCGGGGAAGTATGTCTTCAAAGGTTCGTATTCATCATCAACTGGGTTATCGGCTAGATGATCAACCACCGCTTGTGCTTTCATCGCAGTACGGGTCACGTAGACAATATCAAATTCTGTGAGCAAGATTTTCCACTTCGTGAGCCTCCCTGTGGGCATGGGCTTCTAAAAAAATGTACTTCTATGGGTCCAACCGAGAGATGAGATAGGTGGTATATGATGACAAGTAATGTTTCAATTTCTGCGCTACCCAGGTTAAAGCACAACACGTTCGCTCAAGCTGAGTGTATTTTACCTCATAAGATGTGAACTTCTTGCTGAGGTAGTAAATCGCCTGCTCTTTCTTTTCTGTGACATCATGCTGCCCCAGTACACAGCCAAAAGAGTTATCCAAAACTGTCAAATAGAGGATCAAGGGTCTTCCCAACTCTAGCGACACCAATACAGGTGGACTGGCCAAATACTCCTTAATCTTGTCAAATGCTGCCTGACATTCATCCGTCCATCTGACCGCAACATCTTTCTTTAGCATCTTAAAGATAGGCTCACAAGTTGTTGTAAGCTGGGCAATGAACCTGCTGATATAATTCAACCTGCCGAGCAAACTCATCACCTCTTTCTTGCTTTTTGGCGGTGGTAACTCCTGAATAGCTTTGATCTTGGACGGGTCTAACTCAATACCACATTGACTTACCATGAACCCCAACAACTTCCCCAACGGAACTCCAAATCCACACTTTGCTGGATTAAGTTTGAGGTTGTACATGCGGAGCCTCTGGAAAAACTTCCTTAGGTCTTTAACATGGTCACATTGCATCCTTGACTTTATGATCACGTCGTTTATATAGACCTCAATTTCCCGATGTATCATTCATGGAACATGGTGGTCATTGCCCTTATATATGTTTCCCCTACGTTCTTCAACCTAGATGGCATGACCCTATAATAATACGTTCCCCAAGGCATGATAAATGCCATCTTTTCCGCATCTTCCTCATCTATCAAAATCTGGTGATAGCTTGCATAACAATCCACATAGGAACCAATCTCATGTTTAGCACAATTGTCAATCAATATGTTGATGTTTGGCAGTGGGAAGTTGTCTTTTGGACTCGCCTTATTGAGATCACGGTAATCAACGCACACTTTGGTCTTTCCATCCCTCTTTGGCACAGGCACCACATTACTAACCAAGTGGGATACCGCATGACCCCGATGACTTTCGTATCAAACTGCTTGGTGACTTCTTCTTTGATTTTTACACTGATATCTGTTTTAAATTTCCTCAGCTTCTGCTTGACAGGAGAGCATACTGGGTCGGTGGGCAAATTGTGGACCACCAAATCGGTACTTAAACTTGGTATATCGCCATATGACCACGCAAAAATATCTTTGTACTCAAGCAATGCTTTGATTATCTCTTCTCTGAGCGGAGCTTCCAAATAGACACTTATTTTTGTTTCCCGTACATTCTCCTGATCCCTTAAATTGATTGCCTCTGTGTCGTTCAGATTAGGTTTGGGTTTTTCTTCAAATTGGCTTAATTCTTTACTAATTTCTTCAAAGGCTTCCTCATCATCATATTCTACCTCGTCATCACACTCAATTTCTTGTATTATTATTTCGGAGTTAGATTGGTAATCAAGACTAGGCCGGAGACTCCTCATGCATGACACGTCAGTGAAACCAGCATAAAAG
>MU714353.1:41365-57021 GCA_026770625.1 Nicotiana glauca
CAAGCAACTACCACTATCAATCTAAACTTTTAACTACCACCCCTCCTAGAAGCTTCTAGTAATTCCAAAATTCAGTCCCCAAATGAAATCCCCAAATTAACCCTTTATTGACTAATTAGAATAAGGACTGACCAGCTAACTCTAATCAACTAAACTAAGCTAGATATACTCAACTATAACTAGAAGTTAACTAACTAAACCAAGCATTAATCACAAAATTTTGTTCAATTATTAACCAATTCAATCAACAATCAAAAGTGAACCATTACCAGCTATTAGTCTAACAAAATTAAGACCAGAAGTTGAGCTAAATCAGAAAACATTTAAAAGACAACTACTAAATTAAACTAATCGGAACGAATAGCTAACAGGCGATAATTAAACAAAAACCAATCGAACCCTCAGCCTTAACTAATCATGCAAACTAATTACTGTCAAAATCATTCTAGCACTCTAATTGAATCCACATGCTAGCAAGAAAAACAGAGATAGAAGAGTAACTGAAAAAGAAAAGAAAAGAAAGGGAACGAACTTACTAAACACAAAATCCGGCCAGTTTCACAATCCTAATTCAGTTCACTCCGGTAGGAATTGGACGCTATCAATCACAGATTCTTTATGAGGTAGGTCCCAGGATCAGGTGGTATCAATTTGGAGAGATTTGGGGCAACTAGGGTTTTGGCCGAAAAACCTTAGATTTAATATTCGGGGAATTTTAGTCATATTCGAGGGAAGGGACTTAGGTATTTGCGATGAGAAGGCTGAGGAGAATCTACGGTGTTAATTTGGCAGCCATTGGCGTAACTGGCGTCTTGGCCGGAAAAGCTTTGGGGGAAGATTCGATGAGCTGGGCCGGGATTTGAAAGAAACGGATCACCTATCTGGAAAGAGGATGAGCAGGGGAAGCTGGGATGTTATTTTGGTGGCCATTGGTGGTGGTGGCGTTCACCGGCGGCGGCTCCGCCGATGGTGTTACAGCGAGGAGATACAAGGAAGACAAGATATGTTTTTTAGGGTTGAATTATTTTTGAACATTCATATGTAATGTAGAGATCAATCGTGGCCGTTGGATTAAAGGGCATGGATGGCCAAGATTGCATGACACCCAAAACAGCGTCGTTTCACACCTATGGGAGCTGGACCGGTTTGGCCAGGATTGGGCCTGGGTTGAAGGCGGGTTCAGGGTGATTTTTGGTTTGGGCCCAAGCAAAATTTATTAAAATTGGCCCAAATTGGGTCTTCTAATAAAGGCCACTCTTTTAATTGTTTTCTTCTTTTATTTCAACTTGATTTCTTTTCTCTTTTTCCCTATTTTTTATATTTTGATTTTGTTAAAAATGACAAAGAATAAAATCAAAGATCCAAGTGACTCTAATATGCTATTTATTTAATTCCCAAAATTAACTAATTCCTAATTTTAAACTAAAATTTAAGACAAATTCTACAAATTAAAAATAAAAGTGCAAATAACCATTTTTGTCATTTTTTTTATATGTAAACAATATTAACTACAAACTAACACTAAAATATGAAATTAAGTCCCAAATAGATTCCAAATGTATTTTTGTATTTTTCCTATGAATAAAAATGCACAAATAAAATGCAAACAATTAACAGAAAATTACACAAAAATTGTAAAATAATAAAGAAATTATTTTGTTTGAATTTTGGGAATAATTTGCTTAGGGTAAAAATCACGTGCTCACACCAGCAACCTGCAAAAACACCAGATTTTCTAAGTCCAAAACACTCTGACGCATGTCCGAAACTCACCCTAGCTCTCGGGGCTCCAAACCAAATATGCATACTAACTCAACAACATCATATGGACTTAACCGTGCGATCAAATCGCCAAAATAACGTCATATACAACGAATTAAGCCTTAAAATCCATGATTTCTTCCAAATTTAATAAAACATCAAATTTTCCATTTTAAGTCTGAAACACGTCAAATGACCTCCGTTTTCAACCAAAACTTACAGAAAGCACTTAAACCACATATAAGACCTGTACAGGGCGCCGGAACCAAAATACGGGCCCGATACCATCACTTTTTAATCAGTTTTCATTTTTATTTTCCTTAAATATTTTCAGAAAACAATTTAACTCAAAAATTTATTTCTCGGGCGTGGGACCTCGGAATTCGATTTTGGGCATATGTCCAAGTCCCATATTTTTCTACGGACCTTCCGAGACTGTAAATTCACAGGTCTGGGTCCATTTACCCAAAATATTGATCGAAGTCAAATTTATTCATTTTAATATCAAAACTTAGCAAATTTTCATAGAATTTCATATTTGATCTTCCAACTACGCATACGGACTGTACACACAAATCGAGGCGATTATAAATGAGGTTTTCAGGGCCTCAGAAGCTCGGAATGGATAAGAAAACAGTGATGACCCTTTGGGTTGTCACATTCTCCACCTCTAAAACAACCGTTCATCCTCGAACAGACATAAGAAAGAAGTACCTAAGTCGGGGAATAGATGTGGATAACGGCTTCGCATATCAGACTCGGACTCCTAGATCGAAGCCTCAGGAGGATGACCTCTCTACTGAATACGAACAGAGAAAAAACTTTTGGATCTCAACTGACGAACCTGCCGGTCTAAAATAGCCACCTGCTCCTCCTCGTAAGACAAGTCTTTGTCCAACTGGACAGTGCTGAAATCTAACACGTGGGCTGGATCGCCGTGATATTTTCGAAGCATGGATACATGAAAAATCGGATGTACGACTGATAAGTTAGGCGGCAATACAAGTCTATAAGCCACCTCTCCCACTCGATCAAGAATCTCAAACGGACCAATGAACCTAGGGCTAAGCTTGACCTTCTTCCCAAATCTCATCACGCCCTTCATAGGCGACACTCGGAGCAATACACGCTCACCGACCATGAAAGCTACATCTCGAACCTTACGATCTGCATAGCTCTTTTGCCTGGACTGAGCTGAATGAATCCTTTCCTGAATAATCTTGACCTTATCCAAGGCCTCCTAAACCAAATATTTACCCAACAACCGAGCCTCTCCCAGCTCAAACCATCCAATCAGAGACCAGCACTGCCTGCCATATAAGGACTCATAAGGAGCCATCTAGATGCTCTACAAGTAGCTGTTGTTGTAGGCAAACTATGCTAAAGGCAAAAACTGATCCCACAAACCTCCAAAGTCAATAACACAAGCTCGGAGCATATCCTCCAATATCTGAATAGTCCGCTCTGACTGCCCGTCTATCTGAGGATGAAATGTTGTGCTAAACTGTACCTGGGTGCCTAATTCCCGCTGAACTGCTTTCCAGAAACGCGAGGTAAACTGCGTACCTCGGTGCGAAATGATAGATACCGGCACACCATGCAGGCGAACAATCTCCCGGATATAAATCTCCACTAACCTCTCGGATGAATAGGTGACTGCCACAGGAATGAAATGCACTAACTTGGTCAGCCTATCAACAATAACCCAAACTGCGTCGAACTTCTTCCGAGTCAACGGAAGTCCGGTAACAAAGTCCATAGTGATCCGCTCCCACTTCCACTCGGGAAGCTCAATCCTCTGAAATAAACCACCAGGCCTCTGATGCTCATACTTAACCTGCTGATAATTCAAACACCATGCTACATATGCCACAATATCCTTCTTCATTCTACGCCACCAATAATGTTGTCGCAAATCCTGATACATCTTCGCGACGCCCGGATGAATAGAGTATCGGGAACTATGAGCCTCCTCTAGAATCAACTCTCGAAACCCATCCACATTTGGTACACAAATTCGCCCTTACAATCTTAAAACTCCATCAGCATCTAATGTAACCTGCTTGGCATCTCCTCGATGCACCGTGCCTCTAAGGATACATAAATGGGGGTCATCAAAATATCGATAACGGATACGCTCCAATAATGAAGAACGAGCGGCCGTGCAATCTAACACAGGACTAGGCTCAAAAACATCCAGTCTTACAAAGTGATTGGCTAATGCCTGAACATCCAAAGCAAGTGACCTCTGACTGACCGGAATATAAGCAAGACTGCCCATACTGGCTGACTTCCTACTCAAAGCATCGACCACTACCTTGGACTTCCCGGGGTAATATAAAATAGTGATGTCATAATCTTTCAACAACTCCAACCACCTTCTCTGCCTCAAATTCAACTCATTTTGCTTAAACAAGTACTGAAGACTCTTGTGGTCAGTGAACACCTCACATGCCACACCATATAAATAGTACCTCCAGATCTTCAATGCGTGAACCATAGCTGCCAACTCCAAATCATGTACTGGATAGTTCTTTTCGTGAATCTTTAACTGCCTCGAAGCATAGGCAATGGCCTTGCCATCCTGTATCAACACTGCACTAAGTCCAAAACGGGAAGCATCACAATAGACTGTATAAAGACCTGAACCTGTGGGCAAAACCAATACCGGTGCAGTAGTCAGAGCTGTCTTGAGCCCCTGAAAGCTCTCCTCCCACTCGTCGGACCATCTAAACTGGGTACACTTTTGGGTCAATCTGGTCATCGGGGCTGCGATATATGAAAATCCCTTCATGAACCGTTGATAGTAACCTGCCAATCCCAAGAAACTCCGGATCTCTATAGCTGATGTTGGTCTGGTCTAGTTATTGACTGCCTCAATCTTCTTCGGATCAACCTGAATACCTTATATCGTTACGACGTGACCCAGGAATGCAACTAAACTCAACCAGAATTCACACTTTGAAAATTTTGCATACAGCTGACTATTTTCCAGAGTCTGAGGAGCCATTCTGAGATGCTACATATGCTCCTCCTGGCTACGGGAGTATATCAATATGTCATCAATGAAGACTATCACCAGCAAGTCTAAATAAGGCATGTACACTCGGTTCATCAGGTCCATAAAAGTTGTTGGGGAATTTGTCAACCAAAAAGACATGACCAAGAACTCATAATATCCGTACCTAGTGCGGAAAGCTGTCTTAGGAACATCGGATGCCCTAATCTTCAACTGATGGTAGCCAGATCTCAAGTATATCTTTAAAAACACTTTGGCACCCTGAATCTGGTCAAATAAATCGTCAATCCTCGGTAGTGGATACTTATTATTGATTGTAACCTTGTTCAATTACCGGTAATCAATGCACATTATCAATATCCCAGAATTTGTTTTTTTTTAATTCCCAAGTTCTTCAGAAATTTCGGCAGAGTCTCCCCTGTAATTGGGCCTATCCACTCCGTATTACAAGCAAGGCATTTTCGCAATGATATCTTGACATAAAATGCTTCATAGGTATGACCATAACCACATCTCATAGTCTAAAACTCAATAATTACGGTTTAAATACTTCCCATTACATAAATATGCGAGGATCTCGTCCTTAGTGCTGAGTCACCGGTATTATGCACGGCATGCCAACCGAAATATTTCATTTCTTCTTCTTTAAAATATTTTTTTGTTTAACAATATCACCACATATAATGATAGACTTATCCATCTCCGTCGAATCTCTCAACAGGAGCATTCACATAAGCGGATCTTAGAATTACGAAGCTCGCTCATAAGTGGAGCACAATAGAAGGACTTGCCACGATACTCAGAACCGAATCAAATTAAGAAAATTGTTACTTTATAGATATTCGAAACAGTACTAGTAATGACACCATCTAGTGTTGCGACCTCAGCCACACCATAGAAAATATATCAATGATTAGGTCTCCACCTCTAGGTGTCTAACCTCCACCTCTAACATCCTGACCCCGGCCTCTGGCTAGCCATGTAAGCTGAGTATTGACTACGATGGGGCACGTAGCCTGAGTGCTTTCATAAATTATACTTCTCCAAGTCTAGGACAATTATTTTTTATGCGCCTAGTACTACCACATTCGTAACAATTCCTTTGGGAGCTCAGCTAACTTATTGAACCTAATGACATATTCGCACACTGTCATGGTGACCTGGCACAACCGCTCAGATCACATATACCATATATTGCAGAGAATCCGGGAGGTAAGCTCCTTCAAAACATTTCTTAAAATAGAGCTGAGTAGGTGATGTTGCATTGGCCAGTCCGCCCTCTTCGTAGGCTTGCCATAAACACCGGCGGCCAATTTCCTCTTTTGCTATGCTGGCTTAACACTGCTGAGCTACCCCATTTATTCATATACTCTTCATTATTCTTTGGGGGCAGTTCTTACCCCTATTTATGCAAAACGATCACAAAGGTAAAACTCCATACAGATAAATCTTGGCATAAACCACATAGTCGAGAAGGTCGTCTACCACTGTATTTCCTCAAAAGCACCCCAAATCCGCAACTGTAAGTGCCACACTGAGTAGACCTTTTGTAAATTTAAAGTTGTTTCCCTAACTCTCTTGATACTGAAGTGTTAGATTATTAAAAAGGCAAACATACCATAAGTTCCAACCTTAACCCCTACAAAGTACCAAGCCTTAAACATGTATAAATTATTGGGGAACCTTTTCGTACCATATATATACATTCCAAGCCAAAATAGACATAACACATGACCATACGATCCATTCACTGATAGTGGAATTCCCCATTTGGCGCTAAGTCAAAGGTCATAAAATCCGATAATCCACAATATTTGTCCTTCACAACTCAAATAAATCAGCCAGACGTCAAGGTCCATTGAACCCCTACATGATTCATTAGGTGATCTCTTGATACGTCTGAATCTTCCGTTGGAACCACAACTGGTCTGGTAAATACATTATCTTTCCACCCCTACTTGTCATCCGAAGCATAGCAAAATCAACCCCCTCGCTTTCGACTATTCTCACGTTCTGCAATACCTCATAGCAGCGGTCAAGAAAATTTTGTGGGTCCTCAAAAGATGCACCGCTGAAAGTGGTAGCAAAGAGTTTGGTGAAACCTATCCGACCTTCGCAAAACTTTTGAAGACGTTGTTGATCTATCACCGGTCGGTGCCATTGTTTGGCTGAAGAAGCGGTACATGACTTCACCATTCGTGGAAAGACAAGAGTATAAATTCAATTAGCTTTGAGAAATAGAACCGCACGACAAGAAAGAACAAATGTGAAACTTTTTCCTAACTGTGTAGCCTCTGGGGGATAAATACAGACGTCTCCGTATCGATCCCTCAGACTCTACTAAGCATGTCCGTGAGTTGTGAGACCTATGTAACCTAGGGCTCTGATACCAACTTGTCAAGACCCAGATTTCCCATTCTCAGGAGTCGTGATGGCGCCTACTAATAGGATCTAGGCAAACCAACTCTTATCTATCTCTTTCGTTACCAAAATTCTTCTTTAAACAATTTAACAATAATAATATAAATACAGCGGAATAAATTAAATGAGCGGAAGACTTAAGTTAATTAGACTAAATTAAATACGAAAACTCAACATAATCCTCTACCTAAGAACTGGTGTCACATTACTCACGAACTACTATGAATACTAAACACAACCGTTTGAAAGGAATATAAAATTGTTTGTCTCTAGTACGTGAGATAACAGACTGAAAATAAAGATAGAGGAGACGCTGGGTCTGCGGACGCCTGCAAGGCTACCTCAGTGTCTCGCTGGTCGAAATGCTAACACCCGCACTACTGCTGCTGCTGTCCGAAATATGTATCTGTGCAAAAGAGCACAAAGTGTAGTATCATCACAACCGACCCCATGTGCTGGTAAGTGCCTAGCCTAACCCCGGCAAAGTAGTGACGAGGCTAGGACCAGACCATCAAATAAACGTGTGCAGTTCAGATATACATATATATATATACACACACACACACATACATACATACATACATACATACATATATACAGCAAGGAAGTTGCAGGAAATAACCAGTCAATGTGGGAAAAGAATATTTTAGGGGAAGGTAACAATATTAAGTAGAAATACTAAATAAAAAGGAGTCAACAAAGTCATAACATCAACAAGTATTAAAAGAATCAATATTTGCACGGCATCACCCTTCGTGCTTTTACTCTCTTCCTCACCCAAACAATATAAAATAAAACTGTGCACGGCATCATCCTTCGTGCTTTTACTCTCTTTCATCACAATTTAATCAATAGATATCAGTACGGAATGTTATATCGTACGGCACGACATCACCCTTCGTGCTTTACACTCTTCCCTCACATAATCAAACAATGCACGACATCACCCTTCGTGCTTTGCACTCTTCCCTCACATAATCAAACAATGCACGACATCACCCTTCGTGCTTTACCACTCTTCCTCTCCCAAACAACAATCACAGTTACGGGGCAAGGAAAATAAACTGGAAATTATTAATAGGGGTCCAATAAGGACTCAATAATATACAATAAAATTTCCAACAAGGAATATATCAACAATTTCATAAATAATTGGAGAGGGAATAATTCAATGATTCTTTCTCTTTCTTTCATTCTTACTCAGTAATTCATTTATAAATTGAGCCAACGCTCCTCAAATATTAAATATCACAATTTTCTTCACATACTCTTCACAATATATAGAAATCATCATTTAGACATGGAGAATGTAGCATAATCCAAATATTCATAATATAAATACTCACGATCATACAAGACATCAATGTATAGATACTCGTCACCATGCCTATACATCGTACTCGATAATTAATAAGTAGAAAATAAGAATCAACTCCTATTCCCTCAAGCTAAGGTTAGACCAAACACTTACCTCGGAGTTCTATAGCCAACTCAATCCTTAAGCACCGCTTTTCCTTTAGAATTTGGCTTCAATCCAATCGTATCTATACACAATTGATTTAATATCATCAATAATACTAAACAATCCAATCCAAATGCCTAAATATATTTTCCTAAACATTCTGCCCGAAATTATAAAAATCGACCCCGGGCCTGCTTGGTCAAAACACGAGGTTCGAACCAAAATAAATTCACCCATTTACCCACGAGCCCGAATATATAATTTACTTTCAAGTTCGACCCCAAAACGAGGTCTAACTCACAAAATAGTTGAAAACCCTAACTCTACCTAATTCTCAAATTTCAACCTATTTTCACATGCTTTAGGCCTAGGAATTCAAATAATATTGATGAAAAGTGAAGGAAACGAGTTAAGAATTACTAACCCAAGGAGTTTTGGTGAAGAAGTGCTTCAATGGACGCCTATAGACCTTGGAGAAGAGGGAGTTTGTGAAAAATTTAAGAACTCCCGAAATGGTTCTGTTTTGGGACTTTTAAAGAACTGGGCGAAAATTGTTCTATGCGATCGCGGAAGCATCAATGCGATCGCATAGAACAACTTAATGTCTACCAAAATTAACTCTATGCGATCGCATAGAACAAACTGATGACTGCCAAAATTTACTCTATGAGATCGCGGAAGATCGATGCGATCGCATAGAACAAATTGATGACTCCCAAAATTAACTCTATGTGATCGCGGACATCCCTATGCTATCGCATAGAACAAATGAATGACTACCAAAATTAACTCTATGCGATCGCATAGAACAAAATCCTGGACACTAGCAACCAGCAAAAATACCAAATTTTCTAAGTCCAAAACACTCCGACGCCTGTCCGAAACTCACCCTAACCCTTGGGGCTCCAAACCAAATATGCATACTAACTCAAAAACATCATATGGACTTAACCATGCGATCAAATCGCCAAAATAACGTCATATACAACGAATTAAGCCTTAAAATCCATGATTTCTTCCAAATTTCATAAAACATCAAATTTTCCATTTTAAGTTCGAAACACGTCAAACGACATCCGTTTTTAACCAAACCTTACAGAAAGCGCTTAAACCACATATAAGACATGTACCGAGCGCTGAAACCAAAATATGAGCCCGATACCATCACTTTTTAATCAGTTTTCATAGTCATTTTCCTTAAATATTTTCAGAAAATAATTTTACTCAAAAATGCATTTCTCGGGCGTGGGACCTCGGAATTCGATTCTGGGCATACGCCCAAGTCCCATATTTTTCTACGGACCTTCCGAGACTGTAAATTTACAGGTCCGTGACCGTTTACCCAAAATATTGATCGAAATCAAATTTATTCATTTTAATATCAAAACTTAGTAAATTTTTACAGAATTTCATGTTTGAGCTTCCAGCTAAACGTACGGACTGTGCACGCAAATTGAGGGGACTATAAATGAGGTTTTCAAGGTCTCGGAAGCTTGAAATGGATAAGAAAACAGTGATGACCCTTTGGGTCATCACAGTAGCCCGATCCCATAGTATCCTCACATCTGGCCCTTGGCCATACTCAATCCAGAAATCATATAAGCCCCTCGGGCATTAGTAAAATAGTAACTCTTAGCCGAAACATCATTTAACATATCATTTTAGTTTCAAAATCGAGTAAAAGTAGCTGAGTTGTAAAACAGTAGAAAATGGTACGACTGAGTTTAAGTAGTAAATCAAAACAGTGAGGAAATACTGATAAAAACTCCCCGAAGGGTTCAAATAGTTGGCATGAAGCCCACATGATAGTCAGTCCAAATAATGATGATATCAATCAAGCTTCAATCAAATACACGGTAAAAGCATCACTCGGGACGGACCAAGTCACAATTCCCAATAGTAGCGACCCCATGCTCGTCATTGAGCGTGTGCCTCAACTCAATATATAACTACGATGTGCAAATCCGGGGTTTCAAACTCTCAGGACATCATTTACATTCATTACTCACCTCAAACCGGCCAAAACTATAGCTCGCTATGCCTTTGCCTCTCAAATCGCCCTTCTCGCGTGTCAAAATCTGACCAAAACCAGAGCGAATACGTCACAATAGGCTAAGGGAACCAAACCCAAACAAAAACAATCGAAAAATATCAAAAATCCCGAAATTAGCAAAACCCGAGCCCTGAGATCACTTCTCAAAACTCAGAAATTTTTATATCAACGGGTTCCTTGTCACTCCACGAGTCTATGCATATAAAGAACACCAAAATCGGAATCCAAATGACCCCTCAAATCCCAAATTAAAATTTCAAAATCTCAAGCCCTAGTTCTTCCATTTTTGGTTAAATTTTCATGAATTTCTAGGTTAATTTCGCAATATAATCACGTTTTTAGTTTATAAAACTTACCTCCAATCAATTCTCCTCGAATCCCTTTTCAATTTCTCCCAAAGAGCTCTCAAAATACACAACAATGGACTTAAGCTCGCGGATGAAATGTTTAAAAACCTTTTGCCTAGGTCTGACCCTTCCTTCTTCGCGAACGCGGTCAACCCCTCGCGTTCGCGAAGCACAAAATTATGTTGACTATTTTTCCTTCTACGCGATCGCGACCAAGGCCTCGCGAACGTGATGCTTCCCCCAGGCGACTCTTCACAAATGCGATCACCCTGCACGAACGTGAAGGCCAAAATCACACCTTCCTCCGGGTACTCTTCGCGAACACGGGAATTTCATCGCGTCCAAGTAACACACAGGCCTTAGCCTTCGCAAACGCGGGACCCACATCGCGAACGCAAAGGCCAAATACCCAGCCTCATCACTTATCCCTTTGCGAACGCGAGAGCCTTCTCGCGAACGTGAAGGCCTAAAATGCCTGCAGCTGCTGGAACCAAAATCTGCAACTTTCCAAAAATCAAAATGGTCCGATTGACCACCCGAAACTCACCCGAGGCCTCTGGGACCTCAACCAAAAGCACCAACACATCCTAAAACCTCATTCAAATTTGTTCCAATCATCAAAACACCTCAAACAACACCAAAACCATCAATTCACTTCGAATTCAAGCCTAAGTTTTCTAAAAACTTTCGAAACACGCTTTTGATCAAAAATCCAACCAACCCACGTCCGAATGACGTGAAACTTTACACACACATCCCAAATGACATAACGAAGCTACAGCCACTCTCGGAATTCCATTTCGACCCTCAGATCAAAATCTCACCTATCAACCGGAAATCGCCAAAATACTAACTTCGCCAATTCAAGCCTAATTCTACATCGGACCTCCAAAACCAATTCTGATCATACTACTAAGCCTCAAATCACCTCCCGAAACTAACCGAACCATCGGAATTCACATTCGAGCCCTGTAACACATAAGACAACATCTGGTTGACTTTTCCAACTTAAGCCTTCTTCAAAGAGACTAAGTGTCTCATTTCTTACCAAATTCCGCTCCAATGCAAACCAAATCAACTCGACCACATAAGACACGGATAACGAAGCATAAAGAAGCAGAATTAGGAAAAACGGAGCGGTTACTCCTGAGACGACGGGTCGGGTCGTCAAGTATAAAATCATTTTAAAAAATGAAATAAAACTATTTAGCCGTGTGCTTGGTGGTGATCGTTGTATAATTTACGCTTTGACATCTATATTTATTATTTTCCCTCGTAATGAAACTTGTACGCTGTACTTTTCTTCTTCCTCCTACTAAGCTACTAATCTCTCAATAACAATGGAAAGGACATTTAATTAATTAAATTGCACATTCTCTTTCATTCTCTATTTCTCTTAAGCATTCGATTAGCAAATTAAAGCAGGCCGTATCAAATTATAAACCTTTAGAAATACGTCCAATTATTCTATGTTTTTATTATTTTTTTCTTTAATTTTACATTTGCTTTTTATTTTTATTTTTTTATATTTGATTACATACACGCATCCTTTTTTTATTTATTATATATTTAAAATTTTAAATATGTTTACTAGAAAATGTGAATTAATTTACACAAAACTTAAACAAGAAAAAGAGAGATAAAGGGAAGAATTGAAGCTTTAAAAGAATTTCAAAATAGAGCTCTTTAAACAATATCTCAAGAAAGATTAAATATATGAGTTATATTTTCATTTGTAAAAGAACTATATTAAATAGATTATTAAAAAATTACTATATATTAACAGCTTTGTATTCTCAAGAGATCAATCCTGTGGTAAGCATTCCTTAAAGTTGAAAAAATGAAAAATATTTCGTAAATTTTTTATGGTTTTCTTTATAAAACCATAAAAATATTTAGGCATCGCCAGCCTAGGCAGGAGGAAATGGTATTTTTTGTCCACTTACAGTTTGAATAGGAGAAAATAATTCTATAAAAATTTCAGATGATTTATTCACATGTTTTTATGTTATTTCTTATTAAGCTATTGTAGAAAAATTATATAACTAAAATAATATTTTATATGAACCACAAAATAATATCTTCCAAGTAGACCGTTTAATATAACTGTAGTAAATCATTCTAGGGTTGAAAGGATTTTAGTTGCCATAGAATCAGAAGTGAATGTAGCTTTAGGTTATTGGATCATCTAAACTCAATATGTTTGACACGTGATATAAATTTATGAATAAAAATACACAAAATTAAAATAAATTTATAAAAATGAACCAATAATTAAATATAAAATTTAATACTAAAAACGTTAAAGGTTGATAATAAAATATATATCGTGGATCCGCTACTACAGAGAGTATAGAATGGACGAGAGCTTGTAAATTTAAGGATGGCTTGGGGCGGTGCGGTTACAGGACGCGGGTTTGAGATCATGTGGAGCAGGTGCAGATGAATGCGCGACGGGTTTGGACATTCTCTTAAAAATTAAAAGTGGTTGGGGTCATGGGCGAAGCTACATGCTATAAAGGGTGGTCAATTCACCATCCTTTGTCAGAAAAATACACTATGTATAGTGGCGGAGCCAAAATTTTTGTTAAGGGGAATCAAAATATATAAAAGTAAACATATCAGAAAATTAAGGGGAGTCAATACATAGTATATATACATATAATTTATTTTTTACTTACCTACAGAGTGTATTTTTCCCGCGAAGGGGTGTCATTTGACACCCCTTCATATAAGGTGGCTCCGCCATTGACTATGTATATAGGTAAAATGTTAGATTTTAGAGTTATATAACATATATTGAACACTCTTTCTCGGAGAATATTTTTTACTTCTTTTAAGTTTGAACACTCTTAAATAAATTCCTGACTTCGCCACTGGTTGAGAGACGGTGCGGGTTGATAATCATGTGAGGTGTTCGTCAGTTTCAAGCAAATTTCCCACTGAGTATACAAACCGTTGGAGCATTTTTCTTATACTTTTCCCTAAAATAGATTTTGGATGTCTAATATTTTAAGGCTGTGGTTATTAAGGAAAAAACTAATTCTTCCTTTCCTCTTTTTTTCTTTTTTTCTTTTCTCATTTATGTTTTTTCCCCTTTTTCTTTGAAATAAATTTGCTCATGTTAAATAAAATAACGATGAGAAGAAACAAAGTCAATACAGTAAATAAATAATTATATATAATTAACAGAGCGAAAATATCATTTTAACAAATGAGAAGATTTGCACTTCAGTAAAATAAAGTAACATAGAACAAAAAAATTCAGACGAACTTGTTCAGCAAACAAAGAAGAAAACGGAAATTTTCAGTTAGGTGGGGCGGGGCGAGTTCACGCGGTGCAAAGCAGGGACGGGTTGACAATAAAAAAATTGCTATGAAGTGCGAGGTGGTGCGAGTTAAACTTTTACGGGTTAAACCCGCCTTGCCTCGCTGCTATCTCTATCATTTTTTTTTGGTGAGAAAGATAACATTCCATTAAACATGAGTAGAGTGACTACAGAGAGGGTGATGCGTATGCATCTGTACTATAGTTGTTTGATAGATAACTATTACAAATACTACTACTATCTATGCTATCATAATTAACCATTACAGTATTGCCATTAGAAGCAGCCATGCTCAGATCAGTGCAATGGATATCAAATGTGTTCTGATCCACATCCTTCAGTTGTTCGTGCAGCAAGCATGTTGTCTTCCTAATACGAGTTTTTCCAGCTTGGTCCCTTTGCGAAAAAATTCGGTGGTTCTTCAAAAATAAATGATTTATCTGTAGAGGATATGTTGCATCCTGCTTTAGCTAAACCATCAGCCACCTCATTCCCCTCCCTGTAGGTATGTGCCACGGTTGCAATATGCAGTTGGTCCAAGAGGTACCTGCAGTAGGTTAGTATGTTAGTATAAAGTATAAACGATGTTATCATTTTGTAACATTTTTAGTACCTCTAAAGCATCGATATTTATTTCCATGGAATTAAGTTGTATGTGTTCGCCAATTCCAGTCCATGGAATAGAGCCATAAGTTCTGCTTGGATGATGTTAGCATCGTCCAATTGCCTACAAATCCTATAATCCAGTGTCTATTGAAGTCACGTATGGCTTCACCTATACCTGCTTTCTGAGTTAACGTTGAAGTTGTCCCGTATTTAATATGAGATGATATTAGGGAATTAGTTAATTATTTGTCCTCTTTATTGAAAATTGGTTTCACCTTTTCGTTTTGAATAGTTGACACTTGACAGAACGACAAATGGCTCTTCACCCAGAAATAGTCAAAAGCACCTTGACCTGTCCTGCCGATTAATAGAACATCCATGTGGCTCAACAGACATCTAGGAGTGTTCATAAAAATCTGAAAATCCGAACCAAATTGAAAACAAAACCAAATCGACTAAAAAAATCGATACTTTTTGGTTTGGTTTGGTTTTGGTTTTGAAATTTAAAAACCGATCAAATTTGATTTAATTTTGGTTTTAATAAAAATAAAATCGAACCAAACCGAATATAGAAGTAGCTATTTTAAATTTATTATTACACCTATATATATATATATATATATATATATATATATATATATATTTTTATACAAAGTTT
>MU714353.1:74842-102015 GCA_026770625.1 Nicotiana glauca
TTACTAAGGCGATGCAAAACATTTGAAATTACTACTTTACTTGTTGAAAAAAATGTAAACCTTTCATTTTGTAAGTTTGAAACTTTAAATTAAGAAATAAAAGTAGCACTTGCAATAAGTGCAATTTTTCCCATCTTACTTGTATTCTTTAAATTAATACAAAGTATTAATATAACTTACAATAGTTATACAAAATTCCAAAAAAAAAAATTTAAAATACACTAAACCCGGTCCGGCCCCCTTAACCCGTAACCCTTATGGTTCAATTTTGGCCCGGATTAACCCGAACCCGCGAAACCCGTTAAAAACTAACCCGTAACCGGCCCGGACCCGGACGGGTCAAAAATATGGGCCCGGCCTGGCCCGGCCCACCCGTTAGACAGCTTTTGTTTTAATCAAACGAAGAAGGGGAAAATAAATTTAGGAATTTGTACAAATGTACAGTCTACCACAAAAATCGAACCATATTTTTCAATTTACATCTGCATAATCAATGACTCTTTTTACAACAATATTTGTATACTCTTATATATTGCTATATAATATTTATATACATATATAAGCAATGTGGTTACCTTGTTTAAAAGTATATGATAGTACATAAACTATCAACCTTGTAAATAGCGTGTAGAAATGTATAGAAGCGTATAAACATTGCTAGCTATAGTGACGAACTTCTGCTATGATTTTTAATTGCAATTTTTATTTAAAATGTCTAAATTTCCATCAAATGCCTTCTAATTTTCTAGACAACTTCCTTAAACTATTTCCAACAAAATTTAAATAACATCCACTAAAAAAATTCTCAAAAAAATTAGTCAAAATTTGAACTCACTTCTTCAAGCTTATTCAACATTAGAGAGTTACGTTTTTAGTCTGATTTCACCATCGGTGTTAACCACAATTTAAGCTCAAATTATCAAACAACAACTTGAGTTGGTCCGCAATTTTAAGTTGCTTTGAAGGTATGAATTAAAATATTTCAACAATAGAGATGCCAAGATTTTTCCCCCCCAAATCATTTACCTCATTCTTCATCATTATACACTGATAGACTATATAAGTTACCAGTTTTTTCTAGTTTAAACATATTTATACACTATATTTCTCTTTTGTTTGGTTTGAATCAAAACGAAGAAGGAAAAAGAAATTATGAATTTGTACAAATATATAATCTACCATAGTAATTGCAGTATATTTTTCAGCTTATATTTGCATAATTAATGACTCTTTTTACAACAATATTTGTACACTTTTATACATTACTATATAATATTTATATACATATACAAACAATGTAGCTATCTTGTTCAAATTTATGCTAGTGCATAAACTATCAATATTGTATAAAATGTATAGAAGTATATAAACATTTCTAGTTATAATGACAAACGTTCTGCTACGATTTTCAATTGAAATTCTCGTTCAAAACAAATCCAAAACTCCATCAAATGACTTCGACTTTTGTATAAAACTTCCTTAAACTATTTCCAATAAATCTACGTAATACCCACAAAAAAAATTCTCATAAGAATTAATTTCGAAATTTGAACTCACCTCTTCAAGCTCGTTCAACAATGCTAGATTATCTTTTGAATCTTATTTCATCACTATCTAAATCTTGTAAGATCAATATCCTAATCATAACTTGAGCTCCAAATATAACAACAACTCGAGTTTGTAAACTATCACTATGACTCACAATTTTCATATTCAACTTTGAAGATATGAATTAAAAAAATTCAATAATAAAGATGCCAAGATTTTTTCCCCATAAATCATTTGCCTCGTTCTTTCATCATTATACACCGATAGACCATATAAATTACTATTTCTTTTTTCTAGTTTAACTAGTTTAAACACAAACTATGCAGCAACTGAATAGATTGGAATATTTACTTTTAAAAGAAGCAAGTAAAGTAAAAAATATTGCTTATGTGAGTAAGATACAAAATCTATGGATACTAAATTATGCTCCAAATGGTAAGGATAGACACTTCAAGCCTATCCGGGAGTCCTAGTTTAAGTTGTATCTTATGAGATTCTTTTCTATTTCCACAAGAGTCTTATGTAAAGAGAACTCTATCTACTCTCTCCCTTCTTCTCTTGTAATTATATATAAACTTCTCTAGTGTAATCAATATAGACAAGCCTTTTACAATTCTTATCAACTCTTATATGATATCAAAGAGCCTAAAATAAACTCACATGAGTTGTCCTCATTTGTCCAGAATGGGTGACAAAACAACCACTATCTTCTTTACAAACCTCTTTCTCGCCCAGCATTCCAGTCAACCAGAGCAACATTGTTCAACCCTCTCAACTCATCTCCTTCAATCCCGCCAACCAACTCTCCTTGAAATTATTAGGGAGTTCGAACTACTCCACTCGGAAATCCCAAGTCACCACACTTCTTTTTGGCTATGATCTTCTTGGCTTTGTTGATGGTTCATCCACTCCTCCACCCACTCACATTCCAGATGAATCTAACAAATAAGTTTCGAACAATGCCTTTTGCCTTTGGCTAAGGTAAGACAGTCTGGTTCGCAATGCCATCATGGCATTAGTTGATCCCACAATAGCACCTCTGATAGTATACGCATCCACTGCCAACTATGCCTGGAATATACTTCAAACCATCTATACTAATAAATCTCATTCATGCATATTCAGCCTTCGTGATACTCTTGCCAACCTAAAAAAGGACCCACGTTCAGTTGATGAATACATGAAAGAAATCAAATCAATCGTTAATGATCTTGCCTCTAGTGATTCCCCATTGGCGGATGAAGAAATTGCCATCAAAGCTCTAAGTGGTTTACATTATGACTACAAGGAACTCTCTACTGCTATTAGGGCTAGAGATAACCCTATTTCCTTTGAAGGACATTACAATAAACTGTTGGCATATGAAATTTTCATAAAATATTTAGAACCAAAGAGTGTCACACCAATCATCATTGCTCAATTTCACCAAAAGTACCACAACTCTAATTCCAAGAACAAAAACCCTACTACTTTTCAATCACAGAAACACATCACAATCCAACCCCAACCACTACCGTAACAACACCTCTCAATATCCTACCTCTTTCAATCCCTCTTACACTAATCATAACAACCGCCAACATATCTAATGTCAGTTATGTGATAAATATGGTCATATAGCAAAAGTCTATCGCTCAAAATCTCATAATACAATTGAAGCTCAAGCCAATTTTGCTAATCGTATGGCTTATTCTTCCAGCCCTTCCAACAACTAGATAGTTAATTCTAGAGCTTCTCATCACATTACCAACAGTTCGCAATCTCTACAAGCCTCTACTAAATTCCTAGAACGAATAAAATCATTATTGGAGATGGTAAAACAATTCATATCACACACATAGGCCACACTACTCTCTCCTCACCTCTCAATTCCTTTAAACTTCGCAATATTTTGTGCTCACCTTACATTAATAAAATATTAATTTCTGTTGTGAAATTTTGTCGTCAAAATCTAACCTGTATTTAATTTTTTCCTTATTCTTTTCTTGGGAAGGATTTGAACACGAAATCATGTCTTTTGCAAGGTCAGAGTAATGGAGATCTCTACAAATGGCCATTTACAACAAGTTGTTCGTCGCCTAGTTTCCCAAAAGTTCATTTCACCATGCAAGTATCACTATCACTCCATCTTTAGCATGCTCGACTTGGTCACCCGCAACCTTGCATCACTAAAGCTTGTGTTTCATCCATTAAGATTCTTGTAGTGAATAATGAGTCTTTCATTTTCTGTAATTTATGTCTCTGTAATAAAAGTCACCGACCACCCTTTGGTGCAAACACTATTTCTAGTATGAAACCATTTGATATTTGGGGTCCTTCTCCTATCTCTTCTTTTGATAATTTTTGTTTCTATGTGGTGTTTGTTGGTCATTTTACCAAATACACTTGGTTGTTTCCCATGAAAGCTAACTCAGAAGTTAAGGATATATTTCTAAACTTCACTCGCATGATAACAAATCAGTTTCGTATGTCAATTAAAACACTCTATACGAATGAAGGAGGTGAATATGTTGCTCTCAAGTCTCTTGTCACGACCCAAACCCCACTCCAGTCATGATGGCGCCTCTCGTGAAGACAAGGCCAGCCAGACCATTACAGAACACTTCTTTTAAGATGTTAAATAATTCGTAAGCAGTTTAAATATGATTTAATAATATTAATTAGCGGAAGTACAACCCAACACAACCCAGATCAGGGTGTCACAAGTCACGAGCATCTATTAGAGTGTGAATACAGTTCTACAAGGTCTAAAAATACACTAAACATGTATGATGAACAAAAGAGAGAGAAGCGGTGCTGCGAACGCTGGCAGTCACCTCGCTAAACTCCTAAAGCTCTACCTCCAATCAGCCGAAACCCGCTACCGCATGAACAAATACCTGCATCTGCATACGAGGTGCAGGGAATAAAGTGAGTACTCCAACTCAGTGAGTAATAAAGGTAAATAATAACTTAACAGTAAAAAATCATGTGTAACAGATCATCATGCTGTATAGAAGCAGTGAAAACCCCTTTTGAGTAAAGCAGTGAAGTTGTAAAATCTTTGGAAATATCTTAGCTCAGTTTAAACGTCTTTTGAAAATAACTTTTTCAGCAATTACGTTATGACTGCAAAACTGTTAGTGCTGGTAAGCACAGGAAATCTGCCCTTCGGGCACAAATACCACAGTATAACAGGTAAAATGACAATCAAATATGAAAGATGAACACATAAAAATTCGCCCCTCGGGCAATATCTCAGAACAGTACCAGCCCTTCGGGCTACCTCACAATCACTCGTATCAGCCCCTCGGGCTACCTCGCAATCACTCGTATCAGCCCCTCGGGCTACCTCACAATCACTCGTATCAGCCCTCGGGCTACCTCATAATCACTCATATCAGCCCATCGGGCTCACTATCACAATAGTATCAATCACTCAGAACAATGGGTACCCGCGCTCACTGTGGGTGTGCAGACTCCGGAGGGGCCCCTTACGGCCCAAGCGCTATATCAAGCCACCTTGTGGCATCATCACTCGGCACTCGGCCTCACATCACTCAAGCCATCTCGTAGCATATAAATGCATCTCAGGCCATCGGCCTCATATCACTCAGCATATCCTCACATTTGTCCGAGGCCTTACTCAGTCCAAAATCATAACAAGTCCCTCGGGCATAGTAAAACAGTAGTTCTCAGCCCAAAACAATATTTAGAAATATCATTTAAGTTTGGAAATCTTAGTAAAAGTGGCTGAGTTCGTAAAACAGTAGATATCAACAGGACTGAGTTCAAGTAATGAGTCAAGACAATGAGGAAATAATGATAAAAATCCCCGAAGGATTCAAATAGTTGGCACGAAGCCCAAATATGGCAATTAGCCCAAATCATGATAATAACAATTAAGTTTCAATCAAATATGCGGTAAAATCATCAATCGGGACGGACCAAGTCACAATCCCCAGTAGTAAAAGACCCCATGCTCATCATCCAGCGCGTGTCTCATCTCAATATAGCACTACGATGTGCAACCCGGGGTTTCAAACCCTTAGGATATCATTTACAATCATTACTCACCTCGAACCAGCGAAATCTCTAGCTTGAGACGCCTTTGCCCCTCAAATTGGCCTCCATACGCATCGAATCTGGCCAAAACCACAACGAATACATCACAGTAGGCTAAGGGAACAATACCCAATCGAAAACAATCGAAAAATATCAAAAATACCGAAATATGCAAAACTTGAGCCCCGGGCCCACTTCTCGAAACTCGAAAATTTTTACATCAACGGGTTCCTTATCTTGCCATGAGTTCATACATATCAAAAACTCTCAAATCCGACCTCAAATGGCCCTTCAAATCCCAATTTAAAATCTTAAAATCTCAAGCCCTAATTCTTCCATTTCTAGTTAAATGTCCATGAATTTCTAGGTTAATTTCACAATTAAATCAAGTTTTAGGTTCATATAACTTACCTCCAATCAATCCTCGTCGAATCCTCTTCAATTTCTCCCAAGGAGCTCTCAAAATGTTCAACAATGGTGGAAAAATGACTTGGGCTCGCGGATGAAATGTTTTTAAACCTTCTGCCCAGCTACAGTAATTCCTTCTATGCGATCGCGGCCCCAGGCTCGCGATCACGAAGAGAAGACTTTTTCCAAGACCTCAAATAAACTATGCGAACGCGAAGAATCCCTTGCGAACACGATGGTGCTTTTCTCTAAACTACGCGAACGCGGTCCCATAGTCGTGAACGTGAAGTGCAATGGTCCTGACCTTCAACTTCTCCTATGAGAAAGCGGAGGATCGCTTGCGAACGCAAAGCATCACCACCTAAGCCTCCACGATCGCGAACAACCAAACGTGAATGCGATGAACATTTCTCCTGCTTTCCAAACTATGATGTCGCGATCGCGTAGGCTAAAAATCTCTACAAAACAAAACTGAAAATCTGCAACTCCCAAGTGCCAAAATTGGTCCGATTGATCACCCGAAACTCATCCGAGGCCCCCGGGACCTCAACCAAAAGCACCAACGCATCCTAAAACCTCATTCAAACTTGTTCCAATCAACAAAACACCTCGAACAACCCCTAAACCATCATTTCTCATCGAATTCAAGCCTAAGATTTCCAAAAACTTCCGAAACTCGCTTTTGATAAAAAACCCAACCAAATCACCTTCGAATGATCTGAAATTTTGCACACACATCCCAAATCACATAACGAAGCTGTAGAAACTCTCATAATTCCATTCCGACCCTCGGATCAAAATCTCACCCATCAATCAAAAATCGCCAAAATGCTAACTTCGCCAATTCAAGTCTAATTCTATACCGGACCTCCAAAACTAATTTCGATCACACTCCTAAGTCATAGATCACCCAACGAGGCTAACCAAATCATAAAAACTCCGATCCGAGCTCATTGATAAATAAGTCAACTCTTGGTCAAACCTTTCAAATTGGAAGCTTCCAACTGAGACTCTTCTTTCAAATTCATTCCGATTTTCCTGAAAACCAAAACCAACGATCTACATAAATCATTATGCATTATACGGGGCAAGTCATGCCCGAGAACTGGCGATCAAAGTGCAAAGGCTCAAAACGACCGGTCGGGCCGTTACATCCTCCCCCACTTAAACACATGTTCGTCCTCGAACGTACTCAGAGTTGTTCCAAAAGCTAAGCAATCACTGAATAAACTTGCCATGCATATACCCGGGGTTGATCCCACATCACCCTATCTCATATAGGTCCGATAACACGTAGAAACTAAAATTACATAGCCCAATCTAGCCCATGAATCATAGAACCACACTCTCACTTCTGGACCCAGCAATACGATCAAACCTCACACCGATACTCTGAATAGGCCCGAATCGGCTGTAATAGCCCATGCCTGCAATCTCACGTGCAATCATATGATATATCACACAACTCAAACACATGCAGTGATAACTTCCATTTACAGCAGCTGCCTACAACAACCAAATATCGATAGAAAACCTCTTATCAACTAAAGTCTCATTCCAATACTTTTATATACTGCCAAAGATAAATGAAACACACAATGAACCATAACCATATCTCAGATCAACCATTCATGAAGCCATTTCTCCTCTGGCAATTACCATAGCCAATTTTTTTTAACTGAACCTCGATATTTACTCATCAAACATGCTGAAATGGAATCTGTTTGTATTCATTAATAATCCCAACGATCTCTTCTGACCCAACACACTACCCTAGTGACCTAACACTTCAATACGGGCCTAAGCCACAACTAGCATAATACGTGCACCACTAAGCAACGGTCTGAACATACTCAAATCATGGAAAATAATTCAAATGAAAGAGTTGTACCTCAAGCTCACCAGTACCACCAACACACAAGGTTGAGAACCCATCTCACATCATAGAATAGAACACACAAATCTAACCCGCAAGGTCATATCTCCACATAGCCTCACTGCAATGCACGACCCTATCCAAACACTACTCCACATGAGACACCTCAAGTCACTATGCTCGAAATTGACCACCACGCATAATTTGATGTTTGAAACCAAGGCAAATAATTACACCCACGGTGAAGCAAGTAACATATGCCACACAAACCATATAGGACATAACCGATACGCCATTCACCGAGCAACACCCAATTACTCTTTCCACTAGACTTCCACTATGAACCCCATAGAATCGCACCATACATGCTAATAACCAACAAATCATAACGTCTCACAACACAGAAAGGCAACTCATAGATCTCCTTAAATCACTAATAAGATCAATAACGGTCGAATCAACCTACCCCTCAGAAATACAATTCGGGGCCAACCAAGCCGACTCAAACTAGAACACGCACCCACATTGGCCTACCAACGAACTCTTTATTAAGGAAATCCTGAAGCTGTCCTCACAACTCCTCAACTCTACCGGTGCCTTATGATACGGTTCCCGATACCAAATCAATACCGAAATAAACAACCTTGTCCGGCGTCATGCCCGACCACAAGAAACGCATCCGAAAAGTCCCTCAACATCGAAACTGAATCTATGATAGCAACCTCCACAATGACATCCATCATGAAGGCCCAATTAAGTAAGGCAATCCTTCCAGTCGACCGCTGGTTCTTCGAACATAATCCGACGCACCTCGCCACTCAACCCGTGGCATTTTCGGCATAACCCACAGCGCAATAGTCCAGAATAACCCAACGCGGAGACAACCAGTCTAGACCCCAATATCATATTCAACATATATCATGCCAAACAAAGAAAGATCCACTTGGGTCTCAAAATCTCGGTAGTCACCAAACAGTGCTGATACACCTGATCTACAATCATAACATAGTCTGAATATGAGAACTTTCGTCTCCAAATCCACACGGCACATGAATCACCATATCCTATCCCAATTTCTCCGTTGAATATATGCCACACCTCTAATACCCAATCATTCCACGATAGATACTCTAAAATTTTCCTGTGCCACCAAGCAAACCCGAATATCACTAGTCGATCTAACAAGAAGGTGCTGCAATACTATCGAAGTGCCATCAACTTAATCGCATTGCCCTTTTACTGTAACATAGGCTCTTGCCAAATCATTTCTAATTAGCAGTACCATTTCCTTAATCATCTGAGGCTACCTTCTGCCTAAGAGTTTTTTTTTTGGGAACTCCCTTTCAGAACTGAATTGTAACCCATCTAGCCAAGAACTTCCATTGATCTCATCTAGAAGAAAATCATTACGCATCATATGCTTCTCACACTCATAGAAAATACACATCTCAAACCACGGTAGAATCAACAAGAACTCTCCCAACTCCACTTGCACAAACTAAACCGCCAAGACTGAATCCTTCTAACTAGACCAAGCTAAGCAAGCCGTCAAAACCCAAGAGCATTGCTGCAAAATACCTGTATGAATTCATTACCTTGAACACACACAAATATTTAATCATATCCTTGCCATACCGATCCGGTCTACTATCAAGCTACTCCATCCATCTAAATTTCTTTCTGATTCATTTTTAACTTGATATTCCTTCTTACTGTAGCACCACAATTCCTCAACCCGAGGCCTACCACACGAGACCCAAGCATAAAATCACACTGTCCGAAACCCATAAACTGCTGAATACTCCCTTAAATATTCTCCGAAACACCACATTCCAGAATATTTTACTCTGCAAAACTTCTTGCCAATCTAAATCCGTTACCTTTACTTTCCTGATACTAATACATAGAATCCCATAATTCACATAGAAATACCACAAGTCTTGACTTCTTCCAACAAAAATAACAGTTTTTAACCACATTTGCAACTTTACAACACTCAATTGACGTATCTAGACTCTTGAACACATTAGAACTATTCTCGCACTCTTATTCAAGCTGCAATTTACCTGACCCAATGAACAGAACCACCCGTGCCTCATTGGCACTCCGATACCGCAGAATGAAATCCTCATCCCAATGCAACCAAAAACCTTCTTGCTCTATGCACCGGGCATTCTTTACCAACAACAACTCTAGACATTACGTGATTCTCATACCTTATGAAGCATAATATAACCTTTGTTAAAATTTTCCTTTACTCTAGACATAGCTAATTCACATGCACGCCCCCAAACTAGAACCAATATAGCACCTAACCGTGCAATCAACTGCTCACAACAGACTCCCCTACTTGGCTCAAATCCATAGATCAACATACACTTAATAACTCATAACACTCTTACTCTATTAATATCACAATACCATAGTGAGATTAAACTCAAATCATTTGTAAGCTTGTGAAAAAACAGATCATCTAGTACTGTAAATCTTCTGCAAATCTCGCATTCATCCTCGCAACAGTTAAGCCCACTCTCTGAAGCGACCCGAAATTTCAAATTTCAACACTTACATTTCACTAGCACATGAGATCTTCTAACAATCACATAAGGGTCACACAACCCCAGAACTCTTCACATGAAATAACCTACCTGTTTTGCCTTCAGTTAACATTTCTGTATACCTTTCACCATCATACACATTACACAGTCGCTTAGTCTTCTTGAGTCTGAACTCATACCACAACACGACATTTACTTCATTAACAACTGGAAAACATGAACAGATCCTTCACACGACCATAACTCGGGGCTATATCTTGAATCACAGTGGAATTCAAACAGCTAATAGTTCTTCTATCATCCAGCGGACCTTTCTCGTCACTTCCAAGTCATATAGAGACATGTTGCAGTACTAACATACTCGTCACATAGATATACAGTCGTCACTTCTACTAATAGGGACAATACCGAACATATAAGTTCAAAACACTTGCCCATACAATTAGCACCTTGGTGCTCAAGCCATAGGCAAAGATCCGGACTCAAGTCCTCTAGACCGGCCCAACATCGAACTCCCAGAGATCACATCTCGCCCCTCGATCGGGGAATCACAAGCCATCAAGTCACATCTGATACTGAGCGCTCATGCGCGCATGTAAACACGTGGAAGGAATTTCAAGAGTTACTTTTCAAGCTGAATCAAGGACGCACGATGAGAATTTAAGAATGTGAAGTTTTCCTAAAGGTTATGCAGCCTCTCGAGGATAAATACAGATGTCACTGTACCGATCTGCGAGACTCTACTAAACCTGCTTATGACTCACGAGACTTATGTTACCTAGGCTCTAATACCAACTTGTCATGACCCAAACCCCGCTCCGATCATGATGGCACCTCTTGTGAAGACAAGGCCAGCCAGACCATTATAGAACACTTCTTTTAAGTAGTTAAACAATTCGTAAGCAGTTTAAATATGATTTAATAATATTAATTAGTGAAAGTACAACCCAACACAACCAAAAATGGGGTGTCACAAGTTACGACATCTATTAGAGTGTGAATACAATTCTAATAGGTCTAAAAATACATGGAACAGGTATGATGAACAAAAGAGAGAGAATCGGTGCTGCGAACAATGGCAGTCACCTTGCTAAACTCCTAAAGCTCAGCCTCCAATCAGCCAAAACCCGCTACCGCGTGAACAAATGCCTGCATCTGCACACGAGGTGCAGGGAGTAAAGTGAGTACTTCAACTCAGTGAGTAATAAAGGTAAATAACAACTGAGCAGTAAGAAATCACATATAACATATCATCATGCTATATAGAAGCAGTGAAAAACCCTTTTGAGTAAAGCAGTGAAGCTGTAAAATCTTTGGAAATATCTTAGCTTAGTTTAAACTTCTTTTGAAAATAACTTTTTCAGCAATTATACAATGATTGCAAAACAGTTAGTACCGGTAAGCACAGGTAATTCGCCCTTCGGGCACAAATACCACAGTATAACAGGTAAAATGACAAGCAAATATAAAAGATGAAAACATGAAAATTTGCCCCTCAGGCAATATCTCAGAACAGTACCAGCCCCTCGGGCTGCCTCACAATCACACGTATCAACCCCTCAGGCTACCTCACAATCACTCGTATCAGCCCATCGGGCTACCTCATAATTACTCGTATCAACCCTCGAGCTACCTCACAATCACTCATATCAGCCCCTCGGGCTCACTATCAGAATAGTATCAATCACTCAGAACAATGGGTACCCACGCTCACTGTGGGTGTGCAGACTCTGGAAGGGCCCCTTACGGCCTAAGTGCTATATCAAGCCACCTTCTCGGCACTCGGCCTCACATCACTCGACACTCGGACTCATATCACTCAAGCTACCTCGTGGCATATAAATGTATCTCAGGCCCTCAACCTCATATCACTCAGCATATCCTCACATTTGGCCCTCGACCTCACTCAGTCCAAAATCATAACAAGTCCCTCGGGCATAGTAAAATAGTAGTTCTCAGCCCAAAACAATATTTAGAAATATAATTTAAGTTTGGAAATATGAGTAAAAGTGGCTGAGTTCATAAAACAATAGATATCAATAGGACTGAGTTCAAGTAATGAGTCAAGACAGTGTGGAAATAGTGATAAAAATCCCCGAAGGTTTCAAATAGTTGGCACGAAGCCCAAATATGGCAATCAACCCAAATTATGATAATAACAATTAAGTTTCAGTCAAATATGCGGTAAAATCATCAATCAAGACAGACCAAGTCATAGTCCCCAGTAGTAAAAGACCCACGCTCATCATCCAGTGCGTGTCTCATCTCAATATAGCACTACGATGCGCAATCCGAGGTTTCAAACCCTCAGGATATCATTTACAATCATTACTCACCTCGAACCAGCGAAATCTCTAGCTTGCGACCGCCTTTTCCCCTCAAATTAGCCTCCATGCCCGTCGAATCTGGCCAAAACCATAACGAATACATCACACTAGGCTAAGGGAACAATACCCAATCGGAAACAATTGAAAAATATCAAAAATCCTGAAATTAGAAAAACCCGAGCCCCGGGCCCACTTCTCGAAACTCAGAAATTTTTATATTAACGGGTTTCTTATCTCTACACGAGTCCATACATATCAAAAACTCTCAAATCCGACCTCAAATGGCCCTTCAAATCCCAATTTAAAATCTCAAAATTCCAAGCCCTAGTTTTTCCATTTCTAGTTAAATGTCCATGAATTTCTAGGTTAATTTCACTATTAAATCACATTTTAGGTTCATAGAACTTACCTCCAATCAATCCTCTTCGAATCCCTCTTCACTTTATCCCAAGGATCTCTCAAAATGTTCAACAATGGTGGAAAAATGACTTGGGCTCGCGGATGAAATATTTTTAAACCTTCTGCCCAACTACAGTAATTTCTTCTATGCAATCGCGGCTCCAGGCTCGCAATCGCGAAGAGCATACTTTTTCCAAGACCTCAAATGAACTATGCGAACGTGATGGTACTTTTCTCTAAACTACGCGAATGCAGTCCCCTAGCTGCGAACGCGAAGTGCAATGGTCCTGACCCTCAACTCCTCCTATGCGAACGCGGAGGATCTCTTGCGAATGCGAAGCATCACCACCTAAGCCTCCGCGATCGCGAATAACCAAACGTGAACGCGATGAACATTTCTCCTGCCTTCTAAACTAATTTTATGCGATCGCGACATCACCCTTGCGATCACGTAGGCTAAATATCTCTGCAACACAAAACTGAAAATCTGCAACTCCCAAGTGCCAAAATTGGTCTGATTGACCACCTGAAACTCACCCAAGGCCCCGGGGACCTCAACCAAAAGCACCAACGCATCCTAAAACCTCATTCAAACTTGTTCCAATCAACAAAACACCTCGAACAACCCCTAAACCATCATTTCTCATCGAATTCAAGCCTAAGATTTCTAAAAACTTCTGAAACTCGCTTTTGATCAAAAACCCAACCAAATCACCTCCGAATGATCTAAAATTTTGCGCACACATCCCAAATCACATAACGAAGCTATAGCAACTCTCAGAATTCCATTCCGAACCTCGGATCAAAATCTCACCAATCAACCGGAAATCGCCAAAATGCTAACTTCGCCAATTCAAGCCTAATTCTACACCGGACCTCCAAAACCAATTTCGATCACGCTTCTAAGTCATAGATCAAACAACGAGGCTAACCAAATCATAAAAACTCCGATCTGAGCTCAATTACAAATAAGTCAACTCTTGGTCAAACCTTTCAAATTCAGAGCTTCTAATTGAGACTCTTCTTTCAAATTCATTTCGATTTTCCTGAAAACCAAAACCAACGATCTACATAAGTCATAATGCATTATACGGGGCAAGTCATGCCCGAGAACTGGCGATCAAAGTGCAAAATCTCAAAACGACCGGTCGAACCGTTACATCTCTTCTGTTGAATCATGGCATTCAACACCTAATAAGTCCTCCTTATGCAATGCAAATTGTTGGTACAACTGAAAGAAAATATTGGCATGTTGTTGATACCGCTCTAACCTTGCCTCTCCATGCATCTGTACCCCTTAAATTTTGGTCCCTTACCTTCCAAACTATCATTTACCTGATCAATCGACTGCCCACACTGCTACTCAATCTACAATCACCATTTAATTATCTTTTTAACTCCTCACCTAACCATCATAAACTTAAAGTCTTTGGGTGTTTTTGCTGTCCATGGTTAAAACCATATATCTCCTGTAAACTTGATTCAAAATCTACGCCTTTTGCCTTCATGGGATACTCCACTATCACTGACAGCTATGCTTACCTTGATTTCTCTTCTTTCAAAGTTTATCTTATAGACATGTTTCTTTTGTTGAATATGTCTTTCCATTTAAATCAAACTTTTCGGCTCTTGCCCGAGCATCTTCTCTCAATATATACATCATTTACCGAGTTCATGGAAGAAAAAGCCTCTACATTAATAATTGCTACCATTGACAATGAGGAATCCATCCAAACCAACAATTGGCACTTTGAAAACACTAATTTTTCAGTCAAAATCTGTAGCAAATTAAGCAATGTTGTTGCAGATTTTTACAATGGATGTATATGACGACCCAAAGGGTCATCACCTATTTTTAATTGAATTTTGTGTCCCCAAGTCCTTGAAAATATAATTTAGAGTTGCCTAAATTTGCGTGCATAGTCCGGGCACATAGCCGGAAAGCTTAAATATGAAATTCTGTAAAAAATACTAAGTTTTGATGTTAAAATAAATAAATTTGACTTTGGTCAATATTTTGGGCAAACGGACCAGGGCCTGTGATTTGACGGTCTTGGAGGGTCCGTAGGAAAATATTGGACTTGGATATATGCCCGAAATCAAATTCCGAGGTCCCGAGCTCGAGAAATGAATTTTTTAGAAAAATTATTTTTCTGGAAATGTTTAAGAAAATTAAAAATGAAATCTGATTAGAAAGCAATGGTATCAGGCCCTATTTTGATTCTGACGCCTGGTATAGGTCTTATATATATTTTAAGTCCTTCCTGTAAAATTTGGTTGAAAACGGACGTCATTTGACGTGATTCGAACTTAAATATCTAAATTTGAAACTTGATAAAGTTTGAGGAAAAATTCATGATTTTGAGGTTTGATTTATTGTTTTTTAGGTTATTTAGGCGATTTGATTGCACGGATAAGTTTTTATGATGTTGTTGAGTTAGTATATGTGTTTGATTAGGAGACCCGAGGGCTCGGTTGTGTTTCGAAGGTGTTTCAGAATGGTTTTAGACTTATAAAAATTGCAGGTTTTTGTTATTCAGTGCCCAGGGATTTTGTTCTTAGCGTTCGCGTGGGCTCTCTTGCGAACGCGCAAGGCAAATATCCCAGGTGGCAAACTTCTTCTTCACGAAAGAATCTAGGGTCGTGAACATGAGGCTAAAGGAGGGGTGCCCTTCGTGAACGCGACACAGCGCACGCGGACGCGATGGCTTGTGATCCTAGGCAGGGGGATGGGTATTAACCCTACGTGAACACGATCATATGGTCGCGAATGCGAAGGCTCAGGGAGCTGATGCTCCACGAATGCGAGCCATTTATCTCGAACGTGAAGGCCACTTAAGTTGCCTTCATCGCGAATGCGACAGGCCTATCGCGAATGCAATGAAGGCCTGTCCAGTGATTTTAAAACAGAACCAAAAAAACGGAATTTCATAACATTTTCATAAAACTTTTCTTCTCCAAAGCTCCTAGGCGATTTTTGAAGTATTTCGTCACCAAAGTTTCTTGGGTAAGCATTGTTTAACTCGTTTTCTTTATTTTCCATCAACATCTATTGAATCCCTAGGCCTAAATATGTGATTAAGGGTAGAAAATTAGGGATTTGGAAAGAGTTAGGGCTTTTTAATTAATTGTGATTTAGACCTCCTTTTGGGGTCGAATTCTGAAAATAATTATATATTTGGGCTCATGGGTGAATGGGCGATGTGATTTTGGTCTGAACCTCGTGTTTTGACCAAGCGGGCCCGGGGTCGATTTTGAGTTTTTGGGAATAATGACGGAAAAGCTATAACTAAGCATTGGATTCGAATTATTTAGCATTATTTGATGTTATGAAGTTATTTATGAATGGATACAATTGATTTGGAGCCGAATTCGAAAGGAAAGGCGGTTGTTGAGGATTGAGTTGGTCGTGGAAGTTCGAGGTAAGTGTTTGGTCTAACCTTAGCTTGAGGGATTAGGAGTTGAGTCCTATTTTCTATATGGTAATTGTCAAGTACGACGTATAGGCATGATGACGAGTATCTATACGTTGGTGTCTAGCATGACCGTGAGTCTTTAAATTGTGAATATCTTGATTTCGTTGTATCTCTCATGCCTTGGTGATGATTCCTATTTGTTGTGAAAAGCTTGTGGAAGGAAATTGTGACCTATGAACATCGAGGAGCATCGGCTCAAGTTATTTTACAATTGTGAAAGTACATGAGATGATTGAACCCTTTGGAGCACTGGCTCAAGTGGTAAAGTGAGTTATGAAATAAAAGTGAAAGAAAGAGAAAGAGTTATTAAATTGTTCCCTTGCGGGGATATTGTTGCTTCGTTGATTATTTTCCCTTGCCAGAATATTGAGATTATTGATGTTGTACCCTTGCTCGGATTTAATTATTTAATTGTGTGCCCTTGCCGGGATTTCTATTATTATTTTATTTATTCCCTTGCCCCTTGTTTGTGATTGTTGTTTGGGTGAGGAAGAGTGTTAAAGCACGAAGGGTGATGTCGTGCATTGTTTGTTTATTGTGAGGAAAGAGTGTAAAACACGAAGGGTAATGCCGTGCTGTATGATGTACCATTTTGTGCCGATTCTATTGATTATATGTGAGGAAATAGAGTAAAAGCACAAAGGGTGATGCCGTGCATGTTTTATTATATCATTGCTTGGTGAGGATGAGAGTAAAAGTACGAAGGGTGATGTCGTGCACTTGCTGCTTTCTGATTCTTTATTGATGTCTGAGTTATGTTGTTTCCATCGTTACTTGATGGCTTTTATTCAAAATTGTTATTTTTCCCATAGCATGCTCCCCCTCCCATATTGATTGGTTGTCTCTGTATCTCGATTCCACTGTATATGTATATATAACTGCACAGGTTTATGTGGTAGTCCAGTCTAGCCTCATCACTAATTCATTGGGGTTAAGCTAGGCACTTACCAACACATGGGGTCGGTTGTGCTGATACTATACTCTGTGCTCTTTTGCATGAATCCAGGTACCGAACATCAGCAGTAGCTCGGGAGCCAGCCTTCAGTCCACCAAGACACCGAGGTAGCCTTGCATGCGTCTGCAGGCCCGGCGTCTCCTCTATCTTTGTTTATGTTCTGTTATCTCTTGTATTCGAGACAGACAGTGTTACTTTCTTTCAAATGGTTGTATGTAGTAAATCTTAGTGGTTCGTGGATGTTGTGACACCAGTTTTGGGTAGACGGATATGTGGATTTTTCTTATTATTTTGGTTTATTTCGTTTAAGTCTTCCGCTAAATTACGAATTTCGCTGTTGTTTAATTATTCATTTCCTGTTAATTAAATTGGTAAAAATAAATTTAAAACAAAATTATTTATGGATTCAAAATATGTGGCTTGCTTAGCTTCTACGAGTAGGCGCCATCACGACTCTCGAGGGTGATAATTCCGGGTCGTGACAAGTTGGTATCAGAGCTCTAGGTTACATAGGTCTCACAATTCACGGACAAGCTCAGTAGAGTCTGAGGGATCGATACTGAGACATCTGTATTTATCCCCCATAAGCTATAGAGTTAGGAAAAGTTTCAAATTTGTTCTTTCTTGTTCGTGCGGTTTGGTTTCTAAATGCTAATTGAATTCCTACTCTATTCTTTCGCAGATGGCGAGAACACGCGCTTCTTCATCTACCGCTCATCAGCTCGAGCCCCCAATAGTCGCACTCACTAGGGGTAGAGGGCGAGGCCAAGGCCGTGCTAGAGGCCGAGATACGATCAGAGCTCAGCCCCGAGCAGCAGCGCCAGTAGCGGAGCCTTATGTTGATTTTGATGAGGATGTTCTCGCCCCAGCAGTTCCGGTGGGCCCAACTCGGGTCCCAGAGGGGTTTATTGATACCCCATTTCTTCAGGACACTCTGGCCCGGTTGGAGGGCCTCATGGAGAGTGTCACCCATGCAGGCTTGCTTCCTGTAGCACTAGCCACTTCTTAGGCTGGAGGAGGAGCCCAGACTCCTGCTACTCGTACTCCGGAGCAGGTAGCTCCCAAATTCAGACTCCAGCAGTTCAGCCAGTTGCAGCAACTCAGCCGGGTGTGGTAGCCCAGGCCGGTATGGAGCAGCTATGTCTGCCGATACTTTCTGAAGATTGGATAGGTTCACCAAGCTATTCACTACTACCTTCAGCGGTGCACCTACCGAGGATCCCAAGGATTACCTGGACAACTTCCATGAGGTTCTTCGTAACATGGGTATAATCAAGACCAATGGGGTTGATTTTGCTACATTTTGCTTGTCTGGTCCGCCAAGACTTGGTGGAGGGATTATTGCTTAGCTAGACCATCAGGGTCTCCAGCCTTGACCTGGGAGCAGTTCACGCAGCTATTTCTAGAGAAGATTCTCCCTATTACACAGTGAGAGGCCTATCAGAGGCAGTTTGAGCGTCTCCAGTAGGGATCCATGACAGTCACCCAGTACGAGACCAGGTTCATTAATTTGGCTTGCCATGATCTTATTATACTTCCCACTGAGAGGGAGAAAGTGAGACGGTTTATTGATGGGCTCATTCAGCCTATACATCTCCAAATGGCTAGAGAGGCTGGGAATGAGATATCCTTCCAAGAGGCGGTCAATGTGGCCCGGAGAGTTGAGATGGTATTATCATAGGGGGTGGTCATAGGGCAGACAAGAGACCTCGATAGTCAGGCAGATTCAATGGTGCCTCGTTTGGGGGCAGAGATTCGTATTATAGAGGTCATCCTCTTAGGCCCTTCCAGTCAGCACTCCAGGTTTCTCATGGTGCCTCAGGTGGCCATGGTTCTCACACACATTATTCTGATCAGCAGCCCCTCAGTGCACCGCCGGCTCCTATCAGCGCACCACCGCTTTAGAGTTTTCGAGGTGGTCATTCAGGTCGACAAGGCCAGCAGACTCAACAGTCGAGGGCTTGTTACACTTGTGGTGACACGGGTCACATTGCTAGGTTTTGCCCTCGAGATCGAGTAGCTCTTAACATCAGGGTTCCCGTGCCATGGTTCAGGCACTATGTGTTCCACAGCCTGCCCAGCCAGCTAGAGGTGGGGCTAGAGGTGCTAGAGGTGGAGGTAGAGGTCCTAGAGGTGGAACCGCTAGAGGTGGAGGTAGAGGTCCTAGAGGTGGAACCGCTAGAGGTGGAGTCCAGCCAGCAGCAGGCCGTCCTAGAGAGGTAGATCAGAGTGGTGGGGCTAGCCCCGATGTTATGCTCTTCAGGCCAGACCCGAGGTAAAGGCTTCACATGTGCTTATTACAGGTATAGTTCTGGTTTGTGATAGGGATGCTTCAGTTTTATTTGATCTGGGGTCTACGTATTCGTATGTGTCATCTTATTTTGCCCCGTACTTGGTCATGTCTAGTGATGCATTGGGTGTTCCTATTTATGTGTCTGCACCAGTGGGTGATTCTATCATGGTCGAATGAGTCCATCGTTCTTGTATTATGGTGGTCTTGAGACTCGTGTAGATTTGTTATTTTTAGACATGGTTGACTTCGATATTATATTGGGGATGGACTGGTTATTACCCTATCACGCTATCTTGGACTCTCATGCCAAGATTGTGACCTTAGCTTTACCAGGTACGCCTCGTTTAGAGTGAAAAGGGACTCCTGGTCATTCTACCTGCAGTGTTATATCGTATGTGAAGGCTCGGCGTATGGTCGAGAAGGGGTGTTTGGCCTATTTAGCCTATGTTCGCAATTCTAGTGTTGAGGTTCCCTCTATTGATTATGTGCCCATTGTTCGTGAGTTCCCTAATATTTTCCCTTCAGACCTGCCGGGTATGCCACCCGACAGGGATATTGACTTTTGCATTGATCTGGTACCGGGCACTCAACCCAGTATCGTATGACGCCGCCTGAGTTGAAAGAGTTAAAGGGACAATTGTAGGATTTGCTTAAGAAGGGTTTCATTAGACCTAGTGTTTTGCCTTGGGGTACGCCAATGTTATTTTTCAAGAAAAAGGATGGTTCAATGAGAATGTGTATTGATTACCGGCAATTAAATAAGGTTACAGTCAAGAATAAGTATCCGCTGCCAGGGATTGATGATTTGCTCGACCAGCTTCAGGGTGCCAAGGTATTTTCCAAGATTGACTTGCGATCTAGCTACCATCAGTTGAGGATTATGGCATCCGATGTCCCTAAGACAATATTTCTCACTCGGTACGGGCATTATGAGTTCTTGGTTATGTCATTCGGGTTGACTAATGCCCCATCAACTTTTATGAATTTGATGAACCGAGTGTTCAGGCCTTATTTGGATTCATTTGTGATAGTCTTCATTGATGATATATTGATATGTTCTTGCAGCCAAGAGAAGCACGAGCAGCACTTAGAGTGGTTCTTCAGACTCTGAGGGATAGTCAGTTGTATGCTAAGTTCTCAAAGTGTGAGTTCTGGTTGGGTTCGATTGCATTTTTGGGTCATTTTGTGTCAGCAGAGGGTATTCAAGTTGATCCGAAGAATATTGATGCAGTCAAGAGCTGGCCTAGACCAGCATCAAATATAGAGATTCGGAGTTTCTTGGGGTTGGTAGGCTACTATCAAATTTGTAGGGGGGTTTTCATCTATTGCATCGCCGATGACCAGATTGACCCAGAAGGGTGCCTAGTTCAGATGGTGGATGAGTGTGAGGCGAGATTTCAGAAGCTCAAGACAGCTCTGACTATGGCACCGGTGTTGGCTTTGCCCGCAGGTTCAGGGCCTTATACAGTCTATTGTGATGCTTCCCGTGTTGGGCTTGGAGTAGTGTTGATGCAGGATGGCAAAGTCATTAACTATGCTTCGAGGCAATTGAAGATTCATGAGAAGAACTATTCGGTTCATGATTTGAAGTTGGTAGTCATAGTTCACGCATTGAAGATTTGGAGGCATTATCTGTATTGCGTGGCATGTGAGGTGTTCACTGATCACAAGAGTCTTAAGTACTTGTTCAAGCAAAAAGAGTTGAATTTGAGGCAGAGGAGGTGGTTGGATTTGTTAAAGGATTATGATATCACCATTATGTATCATCCGAGAAAGGCCAATATGGTGGCCGATGCTTTGAGTCGGAAGTCGGCCAGTATGGGCAGTCTTGATTATATTCCGATCGGTGAGGCCGCTTACTTTGGATGTTCAAGCTTTAGCCAATGAGTTCACGAGACTAGATGTTTCTGAGCCCAATCGTGTGTTAGCTTGCACGATCGCTCGTTCTTCATTATTAGAGCGTATCTGTGATCGGCAGTATAATGATCCCCATTTGTGTGTCATTAGAGACACTGTGCAGTGCGGAGGTGCCAAGCTACCTTAGATGATGATGGAGATTTGAGATTGCAGGGTCGAGTATGTGTGCCTAATGTGGATGGGCTCCGTGAGTTAATTTTGGAGAAGGCCCATAGCACCCGGTACTCTATTCATCCGGGCACCGTAAAGATGTATCAGGATTTGTGGAAGCATTATTGGTGGCATAGAATGAAGAAGGATATCGTAGCATATGTGGCTCGTTGTTTGAATTGTCAGCAGGTTAAGTACGAGCATCAGAGACCTGGTGGTTTATTTCAGAGGATTGAGCTTCCCAAGTGGAAGTGGAAGCGGATCACTATGGACTTTGTTACTGGACTTCTATTGATTCGGAAGAAGTTCGACGTAGTATGAGTCATTGTTAATAGGCTGACCAAGTCAGCGCTTTCATTCTTGTGGCAGTCTCCTATTCTTCTAAGAGGTTAGCTGAGATCAATATTCGGGAAATTGTTCGCCTTCATGGTATGCTCGTATCTATCATTTTGGACCGGGGTACGCAGTTTACCTCGCGCTTCTGGAGATCAGTTCAGTGAGAGTTGGACACACGGGTTGAGTTGAGCACATCGTTTCATCCCCAGACGGATGGACAGTCCGAGAGGACTATTCAGATTTTGGAGGATATGCTCCGAGCTTGTGTTATTAACTTTGGAGGTTTGTGGGATCTATTTTTTCCTTTAGTAGAGTTTGCCTACAACAACAGCTACCAATCGAGCATCCAGATGGCTCCTTATAAGGCTTTATATGGTAGGCGGTGTCGATCTCCGGTTGGATGGTTTGTGCCGGGAGAGGCTCGGTTGTTAGGTACGGATCTGGTTCAGGAGCCTTGGACAAGGTCAGGATTATTCAAGATAGGCTTCGTTCAGCTCAGTCCAGGCAAAAGAGCTATGCAGACCGCAAGGTTCGAGATGTGGCTTTTATGGTTGGTGAGCGGGTATTGCTCCGAGTGTCGCCTATAAAGGGCGTGATGAGATTTGGGAAGAAGGGAAAGCTTAGCCCTAGGTTCATTGGTCCGTTTGAGATTCTTGATCGAGTGGGAGAGGTGTCTTATAGACTTGCTTTGCCGCCGAGTTTATCAGTCGTGCATCCAGTGTTTCATGTGTCCATTCTTCGGAGGTATCACGGCGAGTCAGCCCACGTGTTAGATTTCAGCACTGTCCAGTTGGACAAGAACTTGTCTTATGAGGAGGAGCCGGTAGCTATTCTAGACCGGTAGATTCGTTAGTTGAGGTCGAAGAGTTTCCCTTATTTCGTGTTTAGTAGAGAGGTCAGCCTCCTGAGGTATCGACTTGGGAGTCTGAGTCCGATATGTGGAACCGTTATCCTCATATTTTCCCTGACTCAGGTACTTCCTTCTTCTATTCGTTCGATGATGAACGGTTGTTTTAGAGGTGGAGAATGTGACGAACCAAAGGGTCATCACCTATTTTTAATTGAATTCTATGTCCCCGAGGCCTTGAAAACCTCATATAGAGTTACCTCGATTTGTGTGTGCAGTCTGGGTGCATAGCCGGAAAGCTTAAATATGAAATTCTGTGAAAAATGCTAAGTTTTGATGTTAAAATGAATAAATTTAACTTTGGTCAATATTTTGGTCAAACGGACCCGGACCCGTGATTTGACGGTCCCGGAGGGTCCGTAGGAAAATATGGGACTTGGGAGTATGCCCGGAATCGAATTTCGAGGTCCCGATCCCGAGAAATGATTTTTTTAGAAATTTTTTTTCTGGAAATGTTTAAGAAAACTGGAAATAAAATCTGATTAGAAAGCGATGGTATCGGACCCGTATTTTAGTTCTGGTGCCCGGTACAGGTCTTATATATGTTTTAAGTCCTTCCTGTGAAATTTGGTTGAAAATGGACGTCGTTTGACGTAATTAGGACTTAAATATCTAAATTTGAAACTTGATGAAGTTTGAGGAAAAGTTCATGATTTTGAAGTTTGATTCATTGGTTTTGAGGTTATTTAGGCGATTTGATCACACTGATAAGTTTGTATGATGTTTTTGAGTTAGTGCATGTGTTTGGTTAGGAGCCCCGAGGGCTCGAGTGTGTTTCGGAGGTATTTCGGAATGGTTTTAGAGTTATAAAAATTGTAGGTTTTTGTTGTTCAGTGCCCAGGGATTTTGTTCTTCGCGTTCACATGGGCAATCTTGCGAACGCGTAAGCCAAATATCCCAGGTGCCAAACTTCTTCTTCGTTAACGCGAAGCTAGGGTCGCGAATGCGAGGCTAAAGGGGGGTACCCTTCGCGAACGCGATGGCTTGTGAGCCTGGGAAGGGGAAGGGGTATTAACCCTACCCGAACGCGATCATAGGGTCGCGAACGCGAAGGCTCTGGGAGCTGATGCTCCGCAAACGCGAGCCATTTATCGAGAACGCAAAGACCACTTAAGTTGGCTTCATCGCGAATGCGACAGGCCTATCGCGAATGTGATGAAGGCCTGTCCAGTGATTTTAAAATAGAACCAAAAAAACGGGATTTCATAACATTTTCATAAACCCTTTCTTCTCCAAAGCTCCTAGGCGATTTTTGAAGTATTTCTTCACCATAGTTTCTTGGGTAAGCATTGTTTAACTCGTTTTCTTTATTTTTCATCAACATATATTGAATCCCTAGGCCTAAACATGTGATTAAGGGTAGAAAATTAGGGATTTGGGTAGAGTTAGGGCTTTTTAATTAATTGTGATTTAGACCTCGTTTTGGGATCGAATTCTAAAAATAATTATATATTTGGGCTCGTGGGCTCGTGGGTGATGTGATTTTGTTCCGAACTTCGTATTTTGACCAAGCAGGTCCGGGGTCAATTTTGGGATTTTTGGGAAGAATTAAGGAAAAGCTATAACTAAGTATTGGATTCGAATTGTTTAGTATTATTTGATGTTATGAAGTTATTTATGAATATATACAATTGATTTGGAGCCGAATTCGAAAGGAAAGGCGGTTGTTAAGGATTAAGTTGGTCGTGGAAGTTCGAGGTAAGTGTTTGGTCTAACCTTAGCTTGAGGGATTAGGAGTTGAGTCCTACTTGCTATGTGGTAATTGTCGAGTATGACGTATAGGCATGATGACGAGTATCTATACTTTGGTGTCTAGCATGACCATGAGTTTTTAAATTATGAATATCTTGATTTCGTTGGAACTCTCATGCCTTGGTGATGATTCCTATTTGTTGTGAAAAGCTTGTGGAAGGAAATTGTGACCTATGAACATCGAGGAGCATTGGCTCAAGTTATTTTACAGTTGTGAAAGTACATGAGATGATTGAACCCTTTGGAGCACTGGCTCAAACGGTAAAGTGAGTTATGAAATAAAAGTGAAAGAAAGCGAAATAGTTATTAAATTGTCCCCTTGTCGGGATATTGTTGCTTCGTTAATTATTTTCAAAAATGCCGAAATGTTGAGATTATTGATGTTGTACCTTTGCCGGAATTTAATTATTTAATTGTGTTCCCTTTTCGGGATTTCTATTATTATTTTGTTTATTTCCTTTCCCCATGTTTGTGATTATTGTTTGGGTGAGGAAGAGTGTTAAAGCACGAAGGGTGATGTCGTGCCTTGTTTGTTTATTGTGAGGAAATAGTGTAAAGCACGAAGGGTGATACCGTGCATTGTTTATTTATTGTGAGGAAAGAGTGTAAAGTACGAAGGGTGATGCTGTGCCGCACGATGTACCATTCCGTGCCAATTCCATTGATTATATGTGAGGAAAGAGAGTAAAAGCACGAAGAGTGATGCCGTGCACATTTTATTATATCATTATTTGGCGAGGATGAGAGTAAAAGCACGAAGTGTGATGCAGTGCACTTGCTGCTTTCTGATTCTTTATTGATGTCTGAGTTATGTTGTTTCCTTCATTACTTGATGACTTTTATTCGGAATTGTTATTTTTCCCATAGCATGCTCCCCCTCCTATGTTGATTGGTTATCTCTGTATCTCGGCTGTATATGTATATATAACTGCACATATTTATGTGGTAGTCCGGTCTAGCCTCGTCACTACTTCGCCGGGGTTAGGCTAGGCACTTACCAGCACATGGGGTCGGTTGTGCTGATACTACACTCTGTGCTCTTTTGCACATATCCAGGTACCGAACAATAGCAGTAGCTCGGGAGCCAGCCTTCAGTCTATCGAGACACCGAGGTAGCCTTGCAGGCGTCCGCAGGCCCGACCTCTCCTCTGTCTTTATTTATGTTCTGTTATCTCTTGTATTCGAGACAGACAGTGTTACTTTCTTTCAGACGGTTGTATGTAGTAAATCTTAGTAGTCCATGGATGTTGTGACACCAGTTCTGGGTAGAGACATATGTGGATTTTTCTTATTATTTTGGTTTATTTCTTTTAAGTCTTCCGCTAAATTACGAATTTTGCTGTTGTTTAATTATTTATTTCCTGTTAATTAAATTGGTAAAAATAGATTTAAAATAAAAGTATTTATGGATTCAAAATGCGTGGCTTGCCTAGCTTTTACGAGTAGGCGCCATCACGACTTCCAAGGATGAAAATTTCGGGTCGTGACAATGTAACAGATTTTTGCCCTAGAACTCCAAAAGGGAAAAAATTCAACGTAGATACAAGCAAAATCAGAAACTCAAACTAATGATCCTTTCTGTAGTTGAAATAATATTGCCAGAGATTTTGTCGGCAATCGAGCAGATCAATCTGGCGCTAACAGTGGGAGAGGGAGTGAGAAACAAATGACGAATTTGATTGTTCGTATTATTGAGTCAGGAGATTTATTTTCTTGTCTACTTTCCTTTGCGCATATAGTGATGGAGGTAATAGGTAGATGGCGGAGATTTGGTGGTGGAAATGGTTGTGAAGCGAAGAGAGAAGATGAAGGGAAAGGAAAAAAAAGAATTTGGTCCATCACGCTCTCTTTTGAAGTGAGTTAAACGCTTGTTGCCATGTCAGCAACGTGTGTTTGATAGGTACACTAAAGGTTGAGTTGAGGCAATATGAGTAAAGTTTTTTTTTTAAGATTAAGACATATGAATCTGTATACATATCTAGATATCAAGATGTGCATTAATATTAATATATCTGAATCTGAATACATATCTAAATATTAAATATGTATTAAGATCTAAATACTAAATAATTAAAACTTTTTATTTTTTTAACATCTAAATGTATAAAATTTATCTTTATTTGAAAATTAATAAACATAAAATTTAAATAAAATACTAATTAATCTAATATTCTATCAATAATATATATATATATATATATATATATATATATATATATATATATAG
>MU714353.1:113253-138226 GCA_026770625.1 Nicotiana glauca
TAAGACCTTATATTTCTTGAGATTGTTAAATTCTGCTGTGGTGTTAAAAACATTGGTGTTTGTTTTACTAAGTTCTTTGTTACGTTTTGCTTTCTCTATTATCATCTTTACCAGTGTTGAATCATTTTTGGCATATGAAAATTTGGAGGTTGTTTCTTGGAGTACTTTACTTTCTGTAGATGGTATCTCACACATTTGTTTAATCTATATTTCTGAGAATTTACTGTGATGAGCAGCTAATGTAATAAATGGTCAGTCACTTATCCTTCAAAAAGTTGGTAGCTTACCGGGTCTGGGTTTATTGGATATATTGTTTTTGGGAATAAATATATTATCCTTAGAGGCTGTTTGGGTCTGGGTTTTTTGGTAGGATGCATCAGATAAAAACAATACATGCATTAGCTGTGTATTAATAATATCTTATTTGGTAGACATTTTGAACCTATCTGTTGGTTATATATATCATATGTGGTATTATCCTATTCATAACTAATGCATCGAAAATCATCCATTACCCTTCAAAATTTTTGCTTGATTAAAATATGTTAGTTATTTTATTAATACAAGTTTAAAAAAATCTAGTAGTGAGAAATAAAATTATATCTGTAGTAAAGAAATATAAACTTAGCATTTATATTTTTTTATAAATAAATATTTAGTTCTATATTATAGGCAGAAAAATCAAATAATTTTTTTATAACTTTTTCATATAAAGACATTTCTACATATGTTTCTTTTAAAAAGTTGGCGATGTACTGATTTTGAGGGCCTTTTTGTGTAAACAATCAATTCTTCTAGAAATTGTGCAATGCTTTAAATACGTCAAACCAAACAATGGATAAAAAATATGTCAGCATAACTAATACTATCATTACTAATACACTCAATTCAGCATTATTCTTATGCACCCTACCAAACCACCCCTCAATATTTAATGTTTGATATAATTACATTTAGTATATCTAATTACCATACACCATTAGTGGTTTTTAAGGGTATTAACTACACTCCTAATTTAATGGTATCGTATGTGAGCACGTGATTTTTGCCCTATACGAGAATTACTCCAAAAAATCTAAAATAAAATAGTTTTGTGTTGTTTGCAATTTTTGCGGATTTTGTGTTATTTTTCTCTTATTGTTTGCGTTTGTGTGTGCATGATTATTTGTTTAAATTAATAAAAATACAAAAATATGTTGCATTTGCGTTCTAGGATTTAATTCTACAATTAGGAGTAATTAAGTTTGTTTTACAAAGTGAAAAAATCACAAAAAAATAATGTACTTCGCATTTTAGTGTTAAATGGCAAATTGAGTGATTTTTCTTTTTATTTTAATTTTGTGTGATAATCATTATCTTGTTAATTAGTATTTTTAAGTTAATTTTGGTTTTACAAATTAATCTAGGATTTTGGTTTTAAAATTAGGAAATAAAAGGAAAGAAAATGAAAGTAAAGAGAACAAAAAATAGAAGAGAAATTCGGACTGGGCCATCTCCTAAATTTTGAAAACAACCAAGCCAAAGGCACACCAAACCAGCCCAAACGTCTTCCCATACCCGGTCCAAATTGATCTGGCACCAGCACTGTCGAAACGACGTCGTTTCTGTTACGTCCTCTGAGTCGTTGGATCTCACGTATCCAACGGTCAAGATCATTAACCCGTGCCCATCTAACCAGCCCGACCCGTTTACCCCAAACCGATCCGGTCCCAGAGAAGGCCAAACGACACCATTCAGTTTAGTTAACTGATCCAGGCCATTGATCTCAAATGATCTAACAGCCTGGATTGGTTCTCTCACTCGGTATATAAGGGTCAAAACGTACCCAGCCCCCCCCTAGCCAAACCCCCTCTTCGTCTCTAAGTTCAGAGACTTGAACCCCTCCACTGAAACCCTAGCCGCCACCCCACTCTTTTGCCTGAAATCCGGCGGCAACGACTCCGCCAGCCACCCAAATAACACCACTGAACCTCCATGCCTTCCTCTTTCCAAATCCTACCCCTTTTTTCCCGAATCATCACCGATATTCTCGAATATTAGATCGAAAGATCAGACCCTAACCCTAATACACCCAATCACTTCCAAAATCACACCAGTCAACCACTAGACTACCCTCAACCCAAATCCCACCCCGGTTCCGTTCGAATCACGTTGGAACTGGTCGAATACCACATCTAGAGAGTAAACCCTGGAAGAACCCAAAACTGAGCCGGTCCGAGGTGGGGTTTAAATTTGAGGTTTTAATCGACCTTAGTCGAGTGTTCTCGGACAAGAACACTCGATTAAGGTCCGTTTTGACCTCAAAAGTTCAAGTCGAAATTTCAAATGGGAACTGTGCGGAGTTAGCCTATAATTTTGAGGTATTTTCCTTCTTTTTCTTTTTTATTTTTGTTGTTGTTTATCTGTTTAAGCCTCGTTGCATTTCGTCTGCTGTTAACCGTTTCTTCCTTCTCCATCGGACCTTTTTCTTGGTCCAGTTTTCTCCTGCCAATTGGTGTATAAAACTGTGATCGTTTGATGTTACAGTTGGTTCAAATTGTCTTGTTATGTTATGTTTGATTCTGTCCCCTCCGTTGTCAATCAGTTTGTTGCGTATGAATTCATGATATTACAATGTCTCATTCATTTTGTCTAAGTTAATTTATAATTGTGATTTGCTCAGAATCATGGAATCCTTGATCTTCATTTTTTGATACTGTTGTCTGATGTGAATGCAAGTTTGAACTAATTTTTGATGAATTGAATCCTGATATTGTCCTGTATTGACCTCAGTTTTGATGTGTTAGTTAAAGAATCAGTTCTCGTGGCTAGTTAATTGATTAGCTTGAATTGGTTATAGCTGAACGGGTAATACAGGTTAAAGGTTTGAATTGGTTATAACATTTGTCTCAGTAAATCACATGGGTATTTTGGGACTTAAAAATTGGAAGAATTGGTTAATCTGAGTGTTCTGTCCACTAAGCACTAATGTACCATTAAAATAATACCTTTGTTTAATAAATAGTGGGGAACAAGACATATTAACATGGGAGGTTTAATAGAAAAGATTAAACAATAGGTTGCACATGCCTAATGGAATTAACAATAGAGCAAGATACATAGTAGTGGGAAGGTAAGGGAATATCATGGGCAGAATGTTGGCCTATTAGTTTTTAGTGTCCCAAGAGTAATAAAGGTTTAGTTTTGGTATAAATAGAGGCATTAGGACAATAAGAAAAAGGACTTCTTAGAGCTAAAAGACACTTGAGGAAAACTAAAAGCTAAGAGTGGGGAAGGGGCTGGCTTTCAAAATCCTAGAAAGTCAGTTTTGAGAGAAAGGCTTGAGAGTTTAATCAGTCTTGGAGAGCATTTCTTAGGCTGATTTTTTGAGAATAGAGATCAATTCTGGAATCAATTTTTATCAGTTAAGAAAGAGTTCCTGAGAGTTCAGAGAGTATTTCCTGCACTATTTCATTGAAAACCTAAAGTGAGATTCCTGGTCGTTAGCTGCTGAGTCCTAGTTTCTAGTTCAGTTCTGTTTAATAAAGTGTTTGGGATTCACTGGTTGATTTCCTATTGATTTTGGGGTTCGATGGATTGCTAGTGTTTATTTGTTATTGCTGTTTGGTTTCACAATTATTTCTGGGCTGTGGTCGAGTTTATTCTGGTTTAAAACGGGTTTTTTGAGTTGTTCCGAATCCTCTTGCCGCTGCTGTTGTGTTGCTGTTGCTGACCATTCCTTTCCTTCTATTTTCATATTCCAGGTACACATTTCTGAGATTGTGTTGATGTGGCTTCCTCTGATTGACAATGAAATGAAATTGAGGCTTAAGCTCTGATGTGGAATTGCAATTTGAATACTTTTGTTTATGCTTGGGATGTTACAATTAAATTAGGACTGTTTTAAATTACAATGGATTTTGTATTGTTAACTTAGAATGTCTGAGATGTAGTTGGTTTAGTTAGCTGTTGGTTTAAATATGCAGAACTTGAATACACCTCGAACTGGAAACTGATTTGACAATGAGTATTTAGGCCTCTTGTTCATATCAAATCCTGTCTTCTTCAAGTAATAATTTCAGTAGTTCGAATTCAGTAACGTTAGTATAAATCACTCGGAGAACGATTAGCTTATGTTGTGTTGTTCAAATCACGCTTCATAATTAGTAGTTAAATAGGTAAGGATCAACAGGACCTTAAATTTGACTGTGAATAATTCATTTGTTCCTTTAAGTAGGTGAATACTGGTTTTGCTTTGCTAGTAAGTTGTTGGATATTCTCTAAATAACTCAAGGTAGTTGTTCATATTAACTTGAAGTTTGGTCAGGATCAGCATCCCATTTTTGAGAAGTAAGCTTCAATGCTATCCTGAGCATCCCAGGTCCAGTTCCGATGCAACGTATGTTCGGACCTGGGCCAATGCGTGGTTTGCCTCAGTCAATAACAAATTATTTTAGGACTTTCTCTTGTTTTTATCGTTAGAGACAAAATAATTAGGAAAACCATAGTCGTTTTAAGATTGGCTTTTTAATAAAACGAGATTAGCCTCGCTAAACAAAATCCATAAATTGCGGGGCCCTCGATAAATGTTATACTAAATACCTAGACTTCGGGACTGGCCGTTTAGCGAATTTCACGGCCCTCCCCAAATAACAATGCGTTAGTCTCTTTAGGCGCGTATTTTATAACATTACCTCCCTAAACTCGGGTGCACATGTATGTGATCCAAATCCAAATCTCAACGGAGTTGAAATGTGTCAATAACCACGGGTACATTGATGTGATGTGGCTCGAGATGCGTTTTCACGACGTTGCAATTCTCATTAAAAATAATAATAAAAGCGGTTCAAAGTTAAAAGCACATAGGTAAAATCATGTAAAGTCAGATAATTCAGCCAAATATAACAGTTAAGCGATCGTGCTAGAACCACGGAACTCGGGAATGCTTAACACCTTCTCCCGGGTTAATAGAATTCCTTATCCGGATTTCTGGTTCGTAGACTGTAATATAGAGTCAATCTTTTTCTCTATTCGGGAATCAACCAGTGACTTGGGACACCATTAATCTCCCAAGTGGCGACTCTGAATCTTAATAAATAAATCTCGTTTCGATTGTCCTTTAATTGGAAAAACTCCCTTTATTACACCCCTCATGGGTGTGATAGGTAAAAAGGAGGTGCGACACCGTATATTCCTTCTAATACCACTCCCCCGCGCTTCTCTCTCTAATTTCCATACCTTCACCCACGTTTCCCTCTCACACCCATGATTTCTGTATCAAAATGCCATTATTTCTTCCATAGCCAAAGCACTGTCGGCACCTCTGCAATCTTGTCCCAATATTTTTGTGCCCGGGGAAGATGAGCACAAGCCTGATTGATTTGATGGTGGTTATGATTTCGGATTCCTTCAGTAATATAAGAGGAAAGGAAAAGAGAGTAGCAATTCCACTATTGAAAGCCATTAAAAAGCTTTGAAGCTTTGATTTAAATTTGGGTTTTCAAAAAATCACTATTTATTTGGATTGGGTATTGTTGTAAATAATTGTGAATATGGTTTGAAGTTTATATCTCAATTTTGAGAGGTTTTGTTGAAGATTAGACTTGGTTTTGGCTGAATTTCAGATTAAAACTCGAAGAAGAAGAAGAAGAAGAAGAAGACATGTTATTTATTTATTTTTGAGCTTTTGTGTTTTTGTGTTAAAAGTTTGATGGGAGCTTGTTATTCCACTTCGTCTGTTTTGGAGCTAACTTGTGCAGAGGAAAAGATGTTTTGTAAGTTATATATATTGCTATACCTTTAAATTCAAGAAAGTATGGTTGTATTGTATTTGAAGAGGTGTGAATTTGTAGAATAGGTTGAATGTGAGGAATGAGTCAAATAAGACTCACAATGGCTTGTTTTCTACATTTAATCTACAACAAAACTATATATCATTTGAAAAGTTAATATGAAAATACAGAATTTCAATGTTTCTACAAATTATCTACAAAATTTCTACAAACTGTTCATAATAAAATTTATCTTTATTTTCATGCATCTTCGTCTGGAACACTAAAGTTACTTGATATGCCAACATCTCCCGTTATAGAGGAATACAACTTATCTACAATTTTCTACAATTTTCACATATTATTTTCACCCAGTTAAATATTACTACAATAACATAAAATTTGAGCTTTGCATTTTTGTGTTAAAAGTTTTGATGGGAGCTTGTTATTCCACTTCGTCTGTTTTGGAGTTAACTTGTGCAGAGGAGAAGATATTTTTTAAGTTATATATATTGCTATACCTTTAAATTCAAGAAAGTATGGTTGTATTGTATTAAAGAGGTGTGAATTTGTAGAATAGGTTGAATGTGAGGAATGAGTCAAATAAGACTCACAATGATTTATTTTCTAAATTTATTCTACAATAAAACTGCATATTATTTGAAAAATTAATATGAAAATACAGAATTTCAATGTTTCTACAAATTATCTACAAACTGTTCATAACAGAATTTATCTTTATTTTCATGCATGTTCGTCCGGAACACTAAAGTTACTTGATAAGCCAACATCTCCCGTTATAAAGGAATACAACTTATCTATATTTTTCTACAACTTTCACACATTATTTTCACCCAGTGAAATACAACTACAATAACATAAAATTTACATACAAAATTTATATAATATGTCTTTTGTATATTTTGTATCTGATTTATACAAGTAAAAATAATTTTCATACAACTAATTATATATTATACAACTTATCTATAAATTATCTACAATTTTCGCACATTATTTCTACTAAGTTATATACAAGTACAATATAATACCACTTAAATATAATTTTTTTATACAATATTGTTCAACTTTCATACAATAGTTAAATAAATAAAAGAAAAATAAATAAACAACAGAATATAATTTTTTTACAATTTATCTATAATTTTTCTATAATTTCTGTAATATAATGTATGTCACGTCTTCTTCTTTTTCGAGTTTCAATCTGAAATTTAGCCAAAACCAAGTCTAATCTTCACCAAAACCCTCAAAATTGAGATATAAACTCCAAATCATATTCTCAATTATTTGCAACAACACCCAATCCAAACAAATAATAATTTTTGAAAACTTAAATTTGAATTCAAAGCTTCAAAACTTTTTAATGGCTGTCAATGATGGAATTGCTGCTCTCTTTTCCTTTGCTTTGTATTATTGAAATTTGGACGTAATTGCATTTGATGTAGAAGAATTGTAGAAGATTTAGTCGTTTTTGATTTGTGAAATCAAAAAAAAGTTTGATACACAGTGTATCGAAAAAGCAGAGACACTAAATTTGAAATGAAACTGACGAAGAAGACTAATATGCGTGATTTGCGTTGTGGAAGATCTGAAAGAATATTTAATCCCTAATTTTAGCGCGCATAAATAAGAAAGCCTACAACTACAATGATTTTTTATTTAATGCATTGTCTATATTTTGTAGAAATACTAGCATGAAAGGTAATATGCAAACTATAAATATATTTGATAATATAGTTTCCTATATGGTATAGAAACGAAACTTCCCTCATTGTTTTTGCTTTGTTTCAAAGCCATAATACTTTCTGCTAAGTGGACAGTTATATAATTTTGCTTAGATTGGAACAATCGGTTGATCTTTGATAAGGAACAACATATTTTATCATCATACTATTTATATATAATTTTCCCTCGTATTGGCTTATTGAATAATTAAGGCAGCAATCACCAATAGTAGTATATTATAATAGCACAATTCAAGCCAACGATTACAGGACTAACGTGGATCCTAGACGTAGTATGTCCATCAGATGGGATGATTCAACGTTGAAATTCTAGAATAAGATGGGAAACTTACACAAATGTCCCAAATAAAGCTCAACTTACCAACCTCCAGTCATTAGTAAAACTAACCAACAAAAAGTAAAAAATCAAATAATAGGGTTCTTTTTCCCAAAGAATCACATCCAAAAATCACCTTCTATGTTTTTTAAGCGTGATTAGCAATATTAAATACAAGATGGAAATGAAATTTCATGGACGGGGTAGCAAATAAGGTGATGAAATACAAAAATCTATACAATATTCTAAAAATCTAAAGAAAAAAGGAACTTTTTCAACGGGTATAGTTGAAATTCATCGAAAGTATGTAGATAGGTCAATATACAAAGTTTGAGGAGATTAGAGGTGATTTGGATTGATTTTGCATCAAAATTCGTAATTAAATCGAGTTAAAAAAAGTCTTCTGCGACACATGTATCAAACATGTATCACGCATGTATCTCACACACATGTAACATGGATATACATGTGATACATAATTGATACAAATATGATACGTATGTGATACACATATCATTTTTTTTTTATGTTCAGCTTTTACTTTGAATTTTCAATCCAAACCACCTCAAAACTTCACCGAATCATCCAAAAACTGAGATTCAAGCTCCTTATGTTGTGCCCAATCTATTCTAATAACACCCACTCAAAATAAAGTAAAACTTTGATAATTATTTCTACAAATAGCTAATTGGCTAATATTACCAATATTTTATCAATTGGCCAATTTTTGACAAAATTTGAAGAAGAAGACTGTGAAATTTTCAGTGTATTTTATCATCACTCTGTACATGTATATATACAATTGCCAAATAATTAAAAAATAACAGGAAAAGAAAAATCTATACACTTGTCACTATCTAATTTGTCTATCTATAATATCTATAACTACATTATTCCATCAGCAACAAACTTTGATTCCCTCACATGCTACTCACGTGAGGGAAAGCTCTAGAATAAACAAATCTAAGGGCTATTATCTGATCCATCATAGAGTATGCTTGCATGATCCAAGGTTGTAGTTTTCTCCACGTGTCCAGTTCAACAAGTCACAGATATAATCTAAGGTATTTGGATTATATCGAGACTCTTCTTGTCTGAAAACCCTCTCTTATTCTTCTCACCCTTTCTTCTTCTTCTCGTTGTTTTCTTCAGCTTTATGAAATTAAGGAATCTTAGAATTAGAATAGGTGTTCTTCTTCTCAAAATCCCCCCTCAAGGTGGAGGGGAACGTAGTTACCCCCAACTTGCTTAAGATGTCTCGATGAGAAACCTCAAAAAGGGGTTTTGTAAATATGTATGCTAGTTGAGCCTTGGAGGGAACAAAGGAGAGAGTGATTAAACTGGAAAGAAATTGATGTCGCACAAAGTGACAATCAATTTTCACATGCTTAGTTCGCTCATGGAAAACTGGGTTTCGGGCGATGTGGATTGCGACTTTGCTGTCAGAATGGAGAGGAATTGGAAGGGTGACTGGTGCATAGAGATCGTCAAGAAGTCGAACCAACCAAGTAAGCTCTGCAGTCACTCTTCTCATAGATCTGTATTCCGCTTCTGTGGAAGATAAAGAGATTGAGGCTTGTTTCTACGATTTCTATGAAATAGGTGCGCCTCCTAAAGTGATGAAGAAACCACTAACAGACCTTCGTAAATCTTTGCAAGAAGCTTAATCAGCATCACAGAAGGCAAGTAAAGAAAAAGATGGTTCAGCGGAGAGTAAGATCCCTTGTCCTGGGTCAGAACTGAGATATTTGAGCACTCGCAGGGCAGCAGAAAAATGGGAGAGGCATGGTTTCTGCATGTATTGACTAAGGGTAAGAACAGCAAAACAGAGATCTGGTCGTGTATTGGTTAAAAAATTTAACTTTCCAACTAAATGACAATATACAGTGGGGTTTTGTAGGTATTGGTCATTGTGTTGGAGCTTGAAGGAGGGATCCAAATGGGAGCTGACTCGAGGCAAATGTGAAACATCAAATTCCTGCAGCATGTCTAAGGTAAACTTTCTTTGACTCACCATAAAACTTGCCTTTTCTCTCAAAACTTCCATTCCTAGGAAATAATAAATGTTTCCCAAATGCTTAACCTTGAATTCAGTATTCAGAAAGGATTTGATCCCTTGAATCTCATCTAAATCATCCCCTGTAATCAGTATGTCATCAACATAGACTGCTAGGATAAAAATAAGACTCCATGTACGCTTAAAGAACAAAGAATAGTCATTTAATGAAGATGAATATCCCTTAAAACTTAGAGCTCCAGCAAGTCTAGGATACCATTGCCTAGATGCTTGCTTTAGGCCATATAGTGATTTCCTCAAAAGGCAGACATGTTTGGGATTAGGAGGGTCCAAACCTGCTGGGAACTTCATGTAGACCTCTTCTTGAATATCTCCATGCAAAATGCATTATTTACATCCAATTGAGAAACAATCCAATCTTTCTTAGCTGCAACAGTGAGGAGACACCTTATGGTTGTCATCTTGACCACCGGTGAGAATGTCTCACCAAAATCTATGCTTTCTCTTTGAACATCCCCCCTTACTACCAATCTTGCCTTCAATCTTTCAATTTTCCCATCTGATAAGTGCTTCACCTTGTATACCCATTTACAAGGTTAAACCCTTTTTCCTTTAGGTAACTCTACCACATCTCAAGTGTGATTGTCTTCTAGTGCTCTAATTTCTGCATCCATGGATTCTACTCATCCTGGATGCTGACACGCTTGGGTAAAAGTGCAAGGTTCCCTTAGGGTAGAGATGGATTGCATGACATGTTGGTTATTGGGTAAGAGGGATGAGAAACTGCATTTTCTTGGCTGACAGGGGTGAGTAAAATAGGTTGTAGCTACATTTGTGAACATGATGCTACTACACACAAAATCCTTTAAGTAGGTAGGTTGAGTAGAGATCCTTCCTGATCTCCTCAAAGCAATGGAGTCTTGAGGTATAGGTGTAGGTATATTAGTGTGTGGTGACTCTACTCTAGTAGATGGTATAGGTGAAGGAGAGTGATGAATAGGTGAATAGGAGGAAGGGGTTGATGGTTGTGGTAAAGAATCATCTAGTATTTCATGGTTTGAACAATCAGTCTGTGTTTGATCTGGTGATATGGAAGTAAAGATAGGTTAAGAGTTGAAAGTTGAAGTTGGAAAAATAGGATGGTTTGCTGTATTGATTTCTGTGAAGGAGAAATGGGATTCATGAAACCTTACATCTCTTGAGAAAAAAACTTTCCTGGTGGACAATTCCAGTAGTTTATATCCCTTTTGTTGAAGAGGATAACCAAGCATAACACAAGTTGTTGCCCTCTCATCAAACTTCCCTCTTCCTTGTGTCAATGTAGAAGCATAACATATGCATCCAAAGTTTATGAAATAATCATACTTGGGTTTATGATGAAACAACCCTTCATATGGTGTCCTTCCTTGAAGGACTTTGGAGGGTAACCTATTGAGGATATGTGTAGCAGTCAGAATAGATTCTCACCAATAGCACATAGGCAGTCTAGACTGAAACATTAGGCCTCTAGCAATTTCCAAAATATGTCTATGCTTCCTTTCAACAATTCCATTCTGTTGTGGTGTTGCCACACAAGACAGCTGATGCAGAATTCCCTCTGAAGCCAGAAAGGCTGTTTCCTGTGTCCCTTTCCTCAATTCTAGTGCATTGTCAGACCTTATCATCTTTACCTTGATATTGAACTGTCTTTCAACCATAGACAAGAAAGATTTGCGCATAGGAAAAGCATTACTTTTAGAAGACAACAAAAATGTCTAGGTTCCTCTACTATAATCATCAACTATAGTAAGGAAATATCTAAAACCATTATAGGTATTGGACTTGTAAGGCCCCCATGTGTCTATATGTATAAGATCAAAGATGTGAATTGACTTAATGGTGCTGATTGGGAAAGGATTCCTTGTTTGCCTAGCCTTAGGGCATATATCACAGATAAAATTAGAGTTAGAGTCACAATAAAGGAAATCTAAATGTTTCATTGCTGAAAAGGGAAGATGTCCCAACCTTACATGCCAAAGCTTAACATCAGGAATAGCATTAACAAAAACAGGACTAGAGAAAGACTTAGACTCTGAAATGGAATTGCTTCCTTTTTGAATTGAAAATACATTGCTACTGAACATTCCCTTGGACCTAAGATTACTAGGATCCAAAATGTAAAGTCCCTCTCTAACTTCACCAAAAACTTGTGGACACTTCATTGAAAGGCCCTGCAACACACATCCAATAGATGTGAGTAAAACATCATATTTGAATTGAATGCAGAACCTATAATCTGACAGTAAGTTGTATTTAAAATCTGGAACATGAAGGAAATTGTTTAGAACATGACCTGGTAGAATGGACACACTTCCTATATGAGTAACAATTACCTTGAAAGAATTAGGTAAATTGATGTTTAAAGGTACAGGAAGTTGAGTAAGGAATAAAAAGGAATTGGGATCAAAACACATATGTTCTGAGGCACCTGAATCTATGATCCAAGTGTCTGAATTTAGAGTTATAAACACTGAACCTGAGTATTTTAGAATAGTACCAGCAACTGCATTGGCATTAATTCCTGAATTTACTGCTTGTGTGAGCTTTGCCTGTTTATATATATTGATCATCTCTGCAACCTGCTCTTTGGTAAGTTGGTTCCCAAAATTATTGATGTTTTCACCAGCCTGTCCCTCCTGAGTTTCATGATCCCCATGTGTCAATGTTGCATTTCCCTTGATTTGATTTTGATATTTCTTTCGATTGGTAAATTCAAAATCATCTGGAAATCCAATAATCCTATAGCAATCTTCTTGTGTGTGGCCTGTCTTTCCACAGTAGGTACAGGATACATTTGGATTTTACCTTTTTTTCCTTTAAACTTCTGTTGTGGCTTACTGAATTTCTATCCTGGATTGTTGTATTTATGTCCCAGTGTAGTCCCCCTTTGTGCTTGATTTCTATTTTTCTGAAATTTTTTCCCTTGTCCTGCTACCATGAAAGTTGCAAAGTTTGCTAACAATTGGGCATTAGGCTGTTTGGCATCTCTAGCTGCCATGAATGAAAGTGATTCTGAGTTGAAGCTTGTATTTGCATACACTTCTCTATGATTCTCATCCTGTAAGAGAAGTGAGTAAGCAACATCTATGCTAGGCAAGGGATTCATCATGAGAATGTTTCCTCTTGCTTGTGCATAGATGTCATTTAGTCCCATTAGAAATTGGATTAACCTCTGATCCTCCAAAGATTTAGCTAGTTTTCCTTTCCCTTCACAAACACATACATAAGAGCAGCATATGATAACATTTAAAGCATCCAATTCATCCCACAAACGTTTGAGCTTAGTGAAGTATCCTGCAACATCACCATTTCCTTGGACTAATCCTGATAATTCTTTTTGCAGATGATAGAGCTTAGCTCCATTTGATCTCCCAAATCTATGCTCCAGACTGTCCCAAAGCTCTTTTGCAGTCTTGGAGTAAATTACACTGTCAGCAATGTCCTTTGAAAGAGCATTGAGAATCCAGGAGATGACCATATCATTCACACAATTCCATTGTTCAAGTTCAGGAGATGTGAGATCTGGAGACTTGCAGACTCCATTGATGAAGCCAAGCTTCTTTTTGGCTGATAGTGACAGGAGAATGGATCTTCTCCATCCTGGGTATCCTCTTCCATCAAAAACTGTATTGACTAGAGTCATACCCGGTGAATCAGAATTATTGAGGTGATCGGGGTGATTAGCATCATAGGTCACAACTTTGGTAGTGTTACTGGTTTCTGCAACAGCAGTAGTTGTGTCACCCATTTTCTTCTAGTGAAGGAGCTGATGTAATAGATAGGTTGATTGAATGTAGGACTGGATCGAGCTATTGCTCTGATACCATGACAGAATTTGAAGAAGAAAATTGTGAAAATTTCAGTGTATTTCATCATCACTCTGCACATGTATATATACAATTGCCAAAGAATTAAAAATAACAGGAAAAGAAAAATCTATACACTTGTCACTATCTAATTTGTCTATCTATAATATCTATAACTACATTATTCCATCAACAACAAACTTTGATTCCCTCATATGCTACTCACGTAAGGGAAGGATCTAGAATTAAAACAAATCTAAGGGCTATTATCTGATCCATCATAGAGTATGCTTGCATGATCCAAGATTGTAGTTTTCTCCACGTGTCCAGTTCAACAAGTCACAGATATAATCTAAGGTACTTGGATTATATCGAGACTCTTCTTGTCTGAAAACCCTTTCTTCTTCTTCTCACCCTTTCTTCTTCTTCTCGTTGTTTTCTTCATCTTTATGAAATTAAGGAATCTTAGAATTAGAATAGGGGTTCTTCTTCTCAATAATTTTTGTAATGAGCTATTTATAAATGGACATAGCTAGCAAGATTAACTCGCAGTCGAACACGGAGCCACATAATATATAGATCTTTTATAATGCTCGAAGATCTCTTCTCAAGCCTAAAGCCCTAAATGCTCATTCATTCCTCCTTGCTGCGCAACCTAAAAACATGATCTTTACACAAATAGTCAGCCAGATTTATTGTGTAAGCCACATAAACTGATCATTATGTTTAAAAAGAAAGGCAAATACTACTTGTTGCATTACCTGCTGTGCATCATTAGAATCTCAAGATCACTTGCATTGTGCACAACAAATTTCTTGAAAGCGTTGGGTATATAGTAGTGGGGTATCCAAAATTGGTCATGTTAGAAAAGAGACAGGAAAATAATGTGATAAGTTTCACCTTGAGGCCACGTGGCTAATGTGATAAGTTTCTAGTATAAAACCTTCAAAATGCCCTTATTGTTATGAAGCAATAAAAGTAGAAGAACAATACTGCAGAGAAAGAGAGAGAGGAAATTCTTATTAATTTTGGGATAAATTACAATGGAATAGAACCCTTTATTCATAGGGAGAGGGTAACTTAGCCACCAAGTAATGAACCCTAGAATCTCTCTAAATATAGACATTCACCATAAATAGAATTATATTTATAACACTCCCTCTTGAATGTCTATTCAACAGATAATGTTCCTCGTTCTTAACTAAAAGAAAACCCAATGGGAAAAAAAATTCTAAAAAAGGAAAAAAAGTACACATATCTAATAATACGCATTTTGGTTGCCTCATTAAAAACCTTGTAAGGAAAACCCAGTGGGAGAAAACCTTGTAAGGAAAAAAGAGTGCAACGCGTATTAATTCCCCTTGATGAGAGCATCAATTTACATCCTTGAGTCTTCACATTCCAATATTGTGCGCCATCTTCAAGAGATCGTTGGTAGAGATTTGATAAAGAAATCAGCCATATTAACTTGAATGAATATATTGCACCTTGAAATCATCATTCTTGATAGAGATATAATGTCTTCATAAATATCGTAGAATGGCTCTTAAATATCTCTATGGAAGTATTCTCGCTATCATATTATCATGCGTATAGTTATAGCAAGATACATTTGTGCATAAATTGCATTGGGGATGTGGTTCTTCAAGATCGAGATTGTGTATGCTTCAAGCAATTTAAATCATTTGGGGATTGTCATATAAGTATAGTCAAATAAGCCATTTAAATAGACTTTAGATGCATATCAACTTTTCATGTCATGCTAGACATATAAGATAAATAAAAGTGATTGCACACACTATTGACTTTATACTTTTAAGTATTTGAACTGCAGGTCCAAAACAACATGTCTTTCATATGAAACCAATTCTACTTGAATTGTTTCTCTAGATTTAAGATCCTCATCTATACTTAGCGCTATCATAGATGTCGTCGACGAACATTTTATATCGGTTCCAACCTCCTTATTTTTCATAAAGACATAACATAGAGATCTCTTCATTCATATTTTCAGGTACCTGAATCTCTCATGAGATTTTATGAAGTGTTATGTCATGTGATCTTCTAGATCACTTACCTCCTTTATTATGATCATTTTGATCATTTGTTCACCTTCTTTATCAAGAAGTTTATTTAAAACCGATTTGTCTATACGCTTTAAGCGTACCATAGATTTTGTCCTTCCAGGACTTATTATAATAGGAGCATTCAATAAGAATATAGTTACTTTCTTTGGGTCAGCAAATGCGTCTGACATGCTTTGCAATATATTGCAAATGAATTATCTTTTTATGAACCTCAAGTTCATATTATCTTATTCGAGGATCTAAATGTACAAATTATAATTCATTCCATGCAACTTTTTTTCAACTGTTTATCATGTCTCCCCCTCATGTTATAAAAACTAACTTGTTTTCTCAATTTTGAGAACTCATCTTTGTGTTTTATGGTGTTAATCAAAATATACACCGCACATCAATAATAAAAAGATGGAATTATTTGGTTCCTGACCATGAACCACTTGTGAGGGAAGAAAATAATATACTTTCGTATATAACGTATATCAAACTGATATACAAAACTTTGTTCTCATAAGCAATTGTTTAGCTATTAAGTGGAGGCACTCAATAAATTATTTTGCTAAACCAGCTGTGATGTAGACCAACTTATCAAGATGAACTTCTTGAATAGAAAATCTGGAATATGCTCTAAATTAAATTATTGAGCAAGTTACCTCGAAAATACCATGTTGCGGGTTAATAATAATCGCACATGTAACCATCTCATAGATGCATCTTATGTGGTATACATGGCGGGTGAATGTGTCCATATTCACCTTTGATATTTTCAGTATTCATTGGATTCAATTCCAATTTTAGTTGATCTGTTAATTAATGAGAACAAACAACATAAGAGAATTCATAAAGAACTTTCTAGTTCTTTAATATTTACCCATGTGAATTCTCTTTTATTTTTACACATCATACTTAAATTAACATGGTTAAATGAGTTATGCCAACTGAATAAATTATCAATATTGATAAAGTTCAAATTTACACCATGACGTGTGCAATTATCAATAAACTTCAAGTTTATTATGATATGGGTTTTTATATCAATAAACATCCGCTTTATTGTGATATTCTTTTATTTGTGTAGTACAAACTGGAGAATAAAGCGAGTAACTCCGCTACAAATTGTAGTAATAGAAGATATTAAATCTTTCCTTTATTTATAGTCTCAATATAACCAACCGCTTTCGCGAATACTTTAGAAACTCAATTAAGTTTCTTTGAGACTTACTACAACACAATACCTTATTGGTAATCAATTGTGCTTCTCCAAAATAGTAATAATTGGCTCTTCCAGAGCTCTCAATTAATTTTGTACTACCACAGATTCATCAACATCCATGTGTGAATATCTCTTTTAAAGAGAAAGTTATACCATTATGGGTATGGTCAAAATTATATGCAAGATCTGTTTCTTGCATTACCGTTGTCTTTTAATAATCACAATGCCAGAATATTTTGGCGTACAATAAGTACGTGACCAATGACCATTTATGTCATAATAATGACATTATTTTCTTATATCATCTCAAACCTCCTTCTAGAGGTGAGTGTGGTATATTTACTACCATTAGCACGTTCATATTCTTCCAAGAATGAATATGTATTCATAAATAAGATGTTGTCACATTCATATCATGAATCAACCATAATAATCTATATGTGCTTTATAAAATCTCATGTCAAATTGATGACAAATATTATTTTCACAGAGTGAAGGATTATTTTGAGAATCCTTATTATTCTCATTGTCAGAATGATGACGATTATAATTTCGTCTATTGCCACGTCCATACCGTTGATACCTTCACGGTAATAATTTTGTCTTCTTTCAGACTTATCACATATTGCTATCACATTCTCTTAAGAGAATGAGAATGAAGCAAATTCAATGGGACGGGTTTTCACTTCTTTGCCCATAATCATACATGAATTTGATCATGGCAAGACATAGAAATTTTATCACTTCTGGTGGTTATAATTTCTTACTAACTCCATTAGAGTTATAATCAAATTTTATTGTCTTTGCTTGTATATGAAATCAAATTATAGAATAAAAGAGAAAAGTACGGTAAAACATTTACCTTAAATCTAGAATTTAATCATGAAGGAAGTTCATGGAACACTTGACAATCATTATGCTCAATCCCAAAGTTTCTACTCAATTGGTTAGAGTCTCGTGCTGATAACGTGTTATAAAACAATAAAAGAAGAAGAAAAGTATTGCAAAGAAAAGTAGGGAGAGAAAATTCTTATTGATTTTGGGATGAATTACAATGGAATAGAACCCTCTATTTATAGGGAGAGGGTGGCTTAGCCACCAAGCAATGAACCCTAGAATCTCTCTAAATATAGACATTCACCATAAATAGAATTCTATTTATAACATTTATATATTTATTTCACAATTCACACAGAGAATTTGTTAGTTTAATGCCCTTATATATTTATTTCACAAATAGAGAATTTGTTAACTAATAATTTTTTTTATAAATTTTGTATTTTAATAGTTACTATTATTTTTGTTACACACAAAATTTTAATAGTTACTATTATTTTTGTTACACTTTTATTTAGGTAAAATAAAATAAATATGTTTACATTACTAGTATCGAATGGATTCTTTAACTTAGCCAAATCCAAATGCATAAGTCAGTTCGAAACTTTATCAAACTTTTATTTTAATTTTATTTGAACAAATAATTATGTTTATATTATTATAATACTTTAATAACGAATGTACATAAATATTCGTAAAACAAAATTTTGTTTATATAGAGTAAAATATTTTCATGTAAAATGTATTTTCTGTTGAATTATTAGTGGAAATGATTTCCACTAATAACTTGAGTATCAAAGAGAATATAATTTTTCAAAATTTACGAGAGATCACTATAAGATTTTTCATAAAATAATTTCGGAATCTTAGGTTGTTAATGAGTAAACTTTTAAATATAAAAATATTTCCCAAATGATAGATTAATAAAACATTATATTTATTTAAGGATAACTTGGTTAAATTAATCATAAACTTTTAACTTAAGTTGGATGTATAAAAGATTTAGTTATACAAACACTTCAATTAAATCTATATTTTTCTTAAATCAAGGTGATAACAAATATCATCGATCTTATTGAGAGGAGTCTTAAAATATACATGGCTAATGAAGAATATGGCAAAATAACATAAACCTATTTTATTTGTAGAATAGATCCATGAAAGTTTAGTTGTAAAAAATAAAAAATACTCCTACCATAAAGGAAAAAGAAATGTGATAATATTATAAATCCAACTGCATTACCTAAAAAAAATAAAAAAATCAAGCACCAACTTTATGTAGATAATATAATAATGTTTTGTTTGACATTAGAGTAAATTTGTCACATGCAACAATTTAAAAGTTTTAACCAGACCTCACTAAGTGGGATTATACTAGATTGTTGTTATTGTTGTTGTTGTTGTTGTTGTAACTATTAAGATTGGATAAGGTACATACAACATACAACAAAGTGATTAAATTTTAAATGACAATTACTAAATTGATAACGCTTTATTGATTGACGGTGATAAAATAGCATCTATTTTGTTGAGAGGTCTTAACCATACTAAGGTTAACAAACATAAGATAGTCAGAGAAATAAAACCTATTTTATTTAAAGAAAAATGAGCATCTATGAAAGTTTAGTTGTAAACAACAACAAAAATAATCCTAGCATAACAAAAGGAAAAAAAATATGTAACTCAATAACTTCATCTAAGAATATAAAAATCAATTATTCAATTTTACGTAAACATAAAATGAAAACTACATTGTTTGACAATAAGGTAAACTTGTGGTTCAACGATTTAAACTTTTAAACTATTAAGATGAGTGACAAAATTATTAATAAGTTACAAACAACATCTTTAATGAGTGACAAAACTTCAAGTAACAACTCCAAAGCAAATTACATATACAAGGGAGAAATACTGAAACTTAATATAAACAAGAATAATTTGTCTGATACACCGTAGCAGATCCATAATTTTATGCAAGTGAGTTCAATCTTAGAAGTACATATCTTTAGTTGTAAAATAATAGTTGTTAAATGGGTGCAAATAAAATATTTATATAAAATTTACGCAACTTATTCATAATTTATATATATACACAATATTTTTTTTTTGATAAAACGGGTTATGCTGATACATATGGAATTTAATTTAGAAATTATATGAACTTCCTATTGTAAGAAGAGAGTTTACATATATATATCGTATTGTAAGACCAGTTCCTTTATCACATTCAGAGTTTGCAAGATTTATAATATAAAATATTAACCTTTTTTATCTCCGATAAAATATTAAATTCTGCTATTTTAAGAATTATAAAATTTATTTGATATAAACGACTTTACCTAAAACTTAAATATATGCACGGGCATCAACTCACCTAGTGCATTAATTAAGGAGCGACTTAGTCAACTTCTCGACTTTCCTCCTTTTGCTAAATGATAGGTACTACAACTTACAAGATAAATATTCCCGACAAGTAAAATTTCCAAGAATAAGAATAATCACAAATATACAGAAAATAGTCATTTTCTTGTTTTCTTTGCTTTACTCATGTCAACGATGTTACTCCAAAGGAACTACTACCTCAAGGCGAAGTAAAATTGTTGATCCCTGACATCATGGAACTAGTATCTTGTCATCTGCAAGCCATTTAGATATAATTTTCCCTCTTATTTATGTTGGATTACAGAATAATTAAGGGCTCACCCTAGGCTAGATAAATAAAGCAAGATCAGGTCATCTATTATAATTTGTAGAGCAGTATGCAGCAATACTATAACCTGTAACGACCAAAAGAGCACATTGGAAAGCTAAAATCTGATGATTTAAACATTTGAAAGCAATTGGATGGTTCAAAAGCCACAACTAAGAAAAAACACAAAACTGGCTTGCAGTCAAAAGACAGGCAATAAGTTCAAATACTGAATATATATTGGTCTCTTCTAAAGCTCAAAGATCTCTTCCGAAACACGAATGCTTATTCGTCCTCCTGGCTTCGCAACCTAGCAAGCTTGTTAGTCACAACCACATCAAGTTGGGCTGCTCGCTCAACAATTTCTTTCCTCTTCCTTGTGGACACGTTATGTGCAATCTCAGCACAGTAAGTTCTGTGAACAAAAGCAAAAACAATCACTCAGCTGCCAAGATCAAAGACAAGGAAACTAGTCTTTTATATTCAAATGATAGGCAAATATTGTAATTGTTGCATTACCTGTTGTGCATCATTAGAACATCAAGCTCACTTGCATTGTGCACAACAAACTTCTTGAAGCCATTGGGAAGATAATGTCGGGTCTTCTTGTCTGACCCATATCCAATGTTGGGCATCAGGACACATCCCTTGAACTTTCTTCTAACTCTAGAATCAATACCTTTTGGTCGGCGCCAGCTTGGCTGTCATTGATAAAATCAATAATTAGCTTCATTTTGTAAGCTGTGTACATTACAAACTGAACTGGATAAAAGGCAAATGGTCGAGCGACATTAAGTACATGCCTAGCAAAGATTGCTATCAAAAAAACCAAACCTAACTGCATTATGCAATACATAACCAACTAATGACATTCAAACTATGTTATACATAGAGAGCTGGATGTTTTCTCATTCCACTACCATGTGAAGAGACGGTCACGATATAGAGCCTTAGAAGTCATATTATGAGGGATAAATTAAAAGAATACTTATTGCTAGTGAAGCCAACAGTGTTGCAAATACATGTTCTGTAATTTGAAACACCCTTAAATAAAATGCATAGCAACGAGGTAGTTATGCTCTTTGTATACCAAGGGCAAACAATAATCTTTAGGTAAACCATCTTTAAGGATAACCAAGGCTCCTCTAATCTTTGAACTAGAAAAGTATGTTAGAAAATTTGGGAACTTGAAAGGTTGTACTAGACCTAAGTCATACCACAGGAGTTCTCATTTCTTCGTCTGTAAAAGAGCATCTTACGCCCTTTAAATTATGCACCTGTTCCTTCACTCAAATAAAATAATCTTCCCATCCCCTAAAAGCATAACCCCTCATAACATGAATTTTTTGCTTGAAACCTTTGGATATTCTATATCACTCTGCGTATAGTACATGGGTTTAATGATTGGATACGAAATCAGCAAAGGAGAATAAATATTTGAAGGACACAAGAATTAAACTGCATAGAATCCACCAAAATAGATTAAGGTTATATCAAGGAATTACACTTGGTCATAGTGAAAGGGTGACGGCATAGACGACCCCTGAATTTGCCAAAAAAATTCATTTAGATTTTAGACACATAAAATTGGTGCTCGGTTGAACAGATGTGTACTGTCAGAAGAGAAAGGGGACATGTATTATGAATTAAGGATTAGCTATGTTGCTCGGACTCTCCGGAAAAGTTGCCGGGTGTGTGTCAGTTTGGAGGATCGAATACGGGTGAGGTGTCATTTTGGACAGTTCGCGCAACAAGAGGATTAGGAGTATAAAGAAAGAAAGGGGGGGGGGGGGTTGAAAGGCTTACGTCACGTGGAGGAGGATTATACAATTTAGGGGAGCGCGCATTAGATGAAGGCTGCTGATCAGTTCACTCAAATAGGATCAAACGGCTCAGATCAATCCGGTAGTTACAAATTAGTCGGACACAGGTCTCTCGTCAATTCAGTTAGAATCCGGTGGAATAAGGAGCTTAGAGAGTTCCGGCTTAGTTTCAATTGTACCCAAGTTGCAATTCGAATCAATAAAATTCCCTAATTTCCATTTCATTTTTCTTCTTAATTCTCATTACAGTCCCTAGTATATTAATATTACACAATGGATACATCTAGGTGACATAGCAGGTAACTCACCACCATTAAATACAAAAGAAACCCAGAACACAAACAAACCAGAAAACAAGGGAAAATATTTTTTGAAGCATTATTGTTCGGAGAAAAGAACGGGAGAGTTGGCATAACCGGAAAAGGTGTTGTCATGTGACCAGGAGATCACGTGTTCAAGCCCGTGAAAACAGCCTCTTGCAGAAATGCAAGTTAAGGCCGGATCTCGAGCATAGCATGGGCTTAGTGCAGAGGGCTGCCCTTTTTACTATTCAAAGAAAAAACAAAGCTAAGGGTATAAACCTAACCAACCTAACCAATTTCACTTCCTCCCCAATAACAGTATTATCCAAATCAGCTTGAACACCTCAACTAATCACACATAATCCACTAAAATAGCACATAAAAAATCTAAAAATTAAAAATAGGAATAATGAAACATAAAAAAAGTTACCTTGACAGTGATTCTGCGGTCACTTTGAGCTCTCTTGAACTGCTTAACTCTCTTCTTCACTATCTTCTTGTTCAACAGTGGCATCGCCATTTTTTCCCACTTACCTTCTAATAAGTTAACTCATAATATTAGATAAATTCATTAGGAAAAAAGCAGAAATGATAATAAAGGAGAATTAGAGACTCACAAACTAGGGTTTTGGCTAAGCAGCTGCGCCTTCGTTGTAATAGTAATGCAGTTCCGAGTGTTATATACCCGATTGGAATTTCAAAGAGATCTGTGTCTGTGTTTTGGTAGTGAAAAGAATGGGCTGATAGGCCCATTACTAGAGCCCAACACTTACCTCGTTGGGGCAGTGTGAGAGACAACGACTCGAGGAAATAACACATAATGCCTATCAAGGCCTAAGTAATTACCCGGTATTGCCCACTTTAAAATTAATTACAATTCCTACCTATACAATACAAACTTATTACCGAACAACTCAATTTCATATTTCCCCTTTAATTTGTTTTACCCACGTGAGGGGCATGTGGAAAATGCAAATCTATTTCCCTTTTTATTTTATTATATGACTTGAATTACATTACTTTTGACTATCTCTTTGTCTATGATATGTACCTTGACTGTAAAAATATATATTAATAATTATTTGAAAAATAAAATTAAAATAGGATATTCACCGTGAGAAAAATGGACAAGAGGAATAAGTTGATCGGAGAAACTCTCGCTTGTCGTGCATACCCCAATTTCAAAAGGATTGTTCTGAATTTTTGTCCACAATTTCAATAAATAAATAATATATTTATTAACATTAATAATATTTATTAACACTAATGGAATTTCATGGACATATTTAGTAACATTAATAATATTTATTAACACTAATGGAATTCCATGGAGGTATTATTCATTGCATAAGCTTTCGTTGAGTTAATTAGATTTTGTGACAACTAATATTATTTCAGTTTAATAATTTAATTTAAAATAAAAAAGTAAACTTTTTGCGTACAATTGTATGCCTTGTTGGTATAGCTATATACTATATTGGTATCATATGTTAGTTGGAACATTTTTTGGTTGTATTAGCTATATTTAATTGTTGCACTATTTGATTTTTCTTTAGTAATAGTAGAATAGTACAATATCTTAAATTTTTTTAATTTCTTTTATACATGTGTATTATGTAATCATTTTGATTTTTTCTTTATGTGTTTGTTTTATATAATAGTATTATAATACAATGTTTTGAAATATATTCTTTTATTAATATGTGGTACATTATTTTTTGATTTTTCTCTTTATGTATGTGTATTATGTAATAGTAGTATAGCCATATATAGTTTCATGGAATTAATTAGTAGAACTGTAAACCCTATTGGTATAATTATATGTCATATTGGTATCATATGGTAGTTGTGATATTTTTTGGTTGTTTTAGCTGCATTTTTAAGTGAATTCTATTCTGAACTGATTTATATGATCATATTTTGCTATGTTGGATTTTCTTGTACCTATGGACATAGATTTTGTGTATTATGTAATAGTTTTTATAGTTATATGCAGTTGTTGGAACGACCCCGTATAATTATATACCCTATTAGTGGTATCATATACTATATGGTATCATATACTAGTTGAGTCATTTTCTAGTTGTATTAGTTGCATTTAATTGGTACACTATTTAATTTTTTTTAAATAATAATAATATAGTACAATATATTGAAATACCTTATTATATTAATATGTGGTACACTATTTTTTTTTATTTTTTTCTTTATGCATGTGTGTTATGTAATAGTAGTATAGTCATATAGTTGCCGGGAATTAACTAGTAAAACTGTATACCATGTTGGTATAGTTATATGCCATATTGGTATCATATGGTAGTTTGAACATTTTTT